>JAVQJL010088362.1:0-11941 GCA_036024295.1 Nannoperca obscura | reverse complement strand
GTGTGTGTGTGTGTGTGTGTGTGTGTGTGTGTGTGTGTGTGTGTGTGTGTGTGTGTGTGTGTGAATGTGATATAGACGAGTTTCTCTTTCTTTGTCTTGTTGCAGGATTTCCTTTGGCTGCTGTGGGCGCTTCACTCTGGCTGAGCTCCTGTCCTTCTCCCTCTCCGTTATGTTGGTGCTCATCTGGGTGCTGACTGGACACTGGCTTCTCATGGACGGTGCGTCTCTCTGTCATGACTCTTGTGTCAGTGTGTCTGCTGCAGGTTTTCCATTCTCCCAGAATTCACTGGCGCTGCAGCACGTTGTGTGCCACGAGGATCCAGAGATTCGTACCATTTCTCTGCACTGCCAGGCCGTTTTGGGTTCACCTTAATGACATTGGACATCATTAACAGCAATAAATAATAATGAGCAGGATTTAAGCCAATTATTAGACAATGAGCTGAGGTTTGTGAGGTATAGTTCTGTTAGCATAGCTGCTAACTAACAGTAGTATAAATACATTCAGCCATTCTAATCTTCAAGAAAGGCGAGTGTTGACATAATTATGGCTTCAGGGTGCTGCATGCTAACTGCTATATAGAACAAAACTTGCATTTAAGTGAACTGGTCTGAATAAAGGTTAGTAATTTGAAATATTACTCAGTCTTTTTCTTTTTTTTTATGTGAACAATGCAGCACTGAGACTAATGGAAACACTTTATCATCCAAAAGAAAAAACACTTGCACAGAGAAAACAGTTAGAATTAGAAAATAAAAAGTTTGTAAAGGATTTCAACACAAGCTTGACATTCTTTCTGTGTGTCCCTTATTGGAACCAGTGAAATAATGTTACTGAGCCCCTCTGGGTTCCTATCACCATTACACCTAGTTAGAATAAATGTAATCGTATACGCACTACTTTTAACATGCAAAGTGCAGCCATATAAATATAACCCCTGCTATGTTTAATCTCAAAACCATCTTGTGTTTTAGTAGGTCACACCTCATGCACCCAAAAGTGAATTAGGACATGAGCTAAGAAATGTCATCAGAATACTGACTAATTAATCAGCCCTGTGTGCACAGTAATTAATGCTTCTTAAATAAATTCGCAAAAATCAGGTTGCTTATTTCTGCTAAAATGTGGAACTGTGTTTTTAATTATCTTGTGTTTTTCCGACTTGCAGCTTTAGCCATGGGCTTGTGTGTCGCCATGATAGCCTTCGTACGGCTTCCCAGTCTGAAGGTGTCTTGCCTGCTGCTGTCAGGACTGCTCATTTATGACGTGTTCTGGGTAAGACATGCTCCTGTCCAAACCTTCACCCACATTACAGCTGACGTACAAGCCACTCCTACGAGATGCAGCAAACAGACAGTATATACGGACTCACCCTTTTAAAAATATGTCCATAAATATTATCCCTCCATCTGACTCTATACAAAATAGTAATGATTTAGCTCATGTAAGCCCTTATATTTGTTCTCTAAGAGTGCATGTGCAAATACCTCCCTGCCAGCTGGATTATTTGCATCTTAGGAGGTGATGCATTTTCCATTTTCCAGAAGCATTATGTTTGGAAGAAACTGGGTAGTTGGTATTGATGCTGAGAGCTCGCTACAAAATTCAACCTTCACAAACAGAAATTAACCACATAAATTGCAGAGGAAGGCGAGTGTGCTAGAACGCACAGCGTGTGTCTTCCCGACCCAAAATCATTATTTCCTCTGAGGAGGGACAAAAAACATTCAACATCTATGTCTAGTTCTACTTTTTCCGGCACTGGTGGATTTAGGTGTGGTTTATTAGCAATGTCTGGCATCGTCCCTACTTTGGATCAGCGCCTGCAGTGGCCACTTGACAGCTTAAGTTTCAAAAAAGTCAGGGGGGACCGGGATCTCATGAATGATGATTTTATTATGATGTATAAGTGGGTTAGTGAGTGACAGAGGTGGGAAATCATGCTTTTATTTAAGTTATTTGATGAACTGCAGTGTGTATTTCCCTTAAATGAATTAAACCATTGAACATAAGAATCAGTTTACGTAGTAGAGCTCGGGGGGGATCTATGAGCACTTGGCTGCTTCAGATGTATTATCTGTTTCATTCCGATAATAAGTTTCTTCAAATAGTTGCTTCCATTCCTTTCACAAACCGTACCCTTTGCTTTAATGCAAACTCTGTGTTCCAATGTTTTACACACAAACTGAACCACTCATAACTGCCTCTGCATCAAACTGCTTCTGGTCATGTTCTACCAGGGAGCACGGTTTTACCATATTGGGCGCCTAGCAACCTGCCAGCACACCACTGCCTTTAGTGTTATTTCTCCACAGACAGTGACCATTTATGTTCATAATAATGTTATACCAGACAAACCTGAGATGAATAGGATAAGTGATTGAGTCGAGTATACATCTGGTGTTCGGGCAAGGTAACAGCAAAGTGCAGCAGCAGAACATTTGGGGATTTCTAATCTAGAGCTGAAACTATCAATAGGAAATGTGTTCATGATCAATAAATCGAGTTTAAATATTATTTAATTAATTAGTAAATAATTAGTATTTAAATACCAAACTGGCTACAACTTCTCAAAAATGAGGGTTTGTTTCTTGTCTTCATATGATCATAAATTGAATACTTTTTATCCATTTTCTGACACTTGGTCAGATCAAACATTGGGCTCTGGTAAAGTGTGATGAGAATTTGTCATCATGATACTAAGTTCTTCCCTTTTCCCTCCAGGTGTTCTTCTCAGCCTACATCTTCAACAGTAATGTGATGGTCAAAGTTGCCACCCAACCTGCTGAAAACCCCATAGATGTTCTGTCCAGGAAGCTCCACCTGGGGCCGGGGATGGGCCGCGACGTCCCCCGTCTCTCCTTACCTGGCAAACTGGTGTTTCCCAGGTAGGAGCGGTGTAACCATCAATCTGCTGTTGATTAGCTTCCGCTGCATGTTTGTGCCGACTCAATCACTCCGTCTGTTCTGGTGTCTGAAATTGAATTATTAGCTTAGTCACACTCGAAGGTAGAGTGAAAAGCCGGCCGTCATAGAGAGGTGTTGTTTGTATCGGAGTGTAACAGTGTACATTTTCAGACGGCGTCTCCTGGAAGACGTTCATAGTGTTTCACTCGGTTGCTCACATGTAAAGTGACGCCTAAATGCTGGGCTGAGCCAACATCTGAAGCTGACAGAGTACAATGTCAACTGATCAATTGAAACCAAGTCAAACAAACCAATATAATTCAATATAGGGAATAACAGACGCCCTCAGACCGCACTAGCAATAAGTATCTAAGAATAACAAAACGTTAGGAAAAATATGCCATTCCAAACGTATTTCTGCTTCTTTGCCATCCGTGCAGTTCCACAGGAAGCCACTTCTCAATGCTGGGAATAGGGGACATTGTGATGCCGGGGCTGCTGTTATGCTTCGTCCTGCGCTATGACAACTACAAGAAGCAGGCAAACGGGGAAGTCCCGGGGCCCGGTAACATGTCCGGACGCATGCAGCGCGTCTCCTATTTCCACTGCACTCTCATCGGATACTTTGTGGGTAAGCAAGCAAGCAAATAATCGATGGATGGATGAATGAATGGATGGATGTAAAGGGTCAAGGGTTTTATTGTTTCAGTGTTAGTTGTTTGGGCACCTTTGTTTTGGCACTGTCTTTCATACTTTTTTTAATTCTGTGACTGATGACGATGCGACTGTGTCTGCAGGTCTGCTGACTGCCACTGTGGCCTCCAGGATCCATCGTGCTGCTCAGCCCGCTCTGCTGTACCTGGTGCCCTTCACCCTGCTGCCTCTGCTCACTATGGCCTACCTGAAGGTACGCTGACTGGATGGGGCAGCAACAGTCGCTTATTTGCAAGAGATTAAAAGTTCGGCTGGAGACAGTTTTGCAGCATTCTATAATTGTAAAGATAAATCGAACCCTTGTAAGAAGGAAATGCAAAGGGCGTCTTTACTGCCTTTAACAATGCAACTTATCTCACTGTTGACTGAAATTATGTAATTCAATGTCGGGAGAAATGTGATTTAAGACTCATGACTGGTGTCCGACCTGGTGTCTGGTCCACAGGGGGATTTGCGGCGCATGTGGTCCGAGCCCTTCCATACCAAGACCAGCAGCTCCCGCTTCCTGGAGGTATGATGCACCCTGGGATAAACGACCAGCGCGGGGAGGACTGCGGATCCTTTACCTTAATTAGAGGGAAGGAGAGAGGGCGCACTCACAGTGAGGCCATGTTGTCATCACTTGTTCATGCTTTCCGCCAATCTTCTGTGAAAACCCTCAGAAGGACACCAGTGTGTGGATCACAACGCCCCAACACGACTCATCTTTGGTCCCTACATCCTGCCCGTTTCATCTCCGCTTCCTCTTTTTCTGTTTATTTCCACTTCATTATAGCACATCCTGCCTACGCTGTTTTTGTTCTGGTCCCCCTCCCTCTCTTTTTTTCCCCCCCTTTTCCCTGCGCCTATAGTTGGTCTCATTTGCCACTTCCCGTTCCATTCGTCAGGCCTCTTCTCTCTGCGTTTTCCTTCTTGCTTATGCGTCTTTAATTTTCTCTGCATCTGTCACCAACTCGGATGAACTTGAGGGCCAGGCCCCTGCCCCCCTTTTTGTGGACTTAGGGTTGTGAGACATGGCTGAGGTTTATATATATTTTTTTAGCATTGTTGTGGTCATTATTATAATTATAATTATTATGGAACGATTAAAACAAACTGAGAAGAGGCGGAGTGTTGCAGTGGCACAGGACAGTGCTCGGGAGCAGCGACACAGTAAAGGAGAAGAGTCTTCCGTCTCCCTCTTTCTCCCCTGCTTTCTTCATCTGTCCCATCACCCCACCACAATGGCTTCATCCCGGCGCTCCCGTCCTCATCCGACACTCCCTGTGAGCCCCCACCCTCCCCCTCCTCTGCTCATCTGCTGTCCCCATTCCCCACCCTCACAGATAACTATGTATTTTATTTAGAAAAGTTTTATTCTTGGCATATACAGAAATGATGCATTATAAATTGTTAAGCTGCCCCTAGCGTTTGTGGGGCCACTTCTATTTGTATATATGTGTATTTGCGGTATCTTGAGTTTGTATTTGTGTTCGGGAGCTGTTGAATAGGGTGGGAAACTGACGCCAGCCACCAGACGAATTTTGGCAAATTCTTTGGCTGCCAGTTGTCGAATCGACTGGTGAGCATCCATCATTTAGAGTTTTTGGGGGTTTTTTATTATTTTTTTTTAGTTTATTGGCTTGTGTAATAGAAACATAGCTGATGGATTTTTTGGGGGGGTAAAAAAAACATCTGCATCTGTGGCTGGTTGATGAAAAAGTTAGTTTCCTGCTCGCGTGTGTGCGTGTGCGTGTGCGTGTGTGTGTGTGAGTGTGTGTGTGAGTGTGTGTGTGTGAGTGCGAGTGCGAAAACAGACGAGTGAACGGTTGTTTTATTTGAAATCATGAACATGTTAAAAGCAGTGACAATAGTCAGGTTTCCATTGAGCTGGGTGTGTTGGATCAAACTGTCAGAAACACATGTCTAATGGAAACAGTTTGTGTCTAACTTGTAAAAAATTTACAGAAAACCCAACAGGGGTTCGGTTTTCTTTTTATCAGTCTTTGCGGACAGGTGGAATTGTAAACAGTGTTTTTTTTTTTTTCTTCCAAATAAATGAATGTTGAATTAATTTTAAGGTATGCTATGTTACTTTTCATCCTGAAATCACGTCATACATCTTGCTGGGTTTTGTACTGAATTCCTCTTTGTGCACATCCTAAATTTACATGTATTTATGGCCATGGAAACACTAAAAGCATCTTATTTCAGCTTTCACAAGTCTATAAATGTCTGAGCATGATGATATCAGATCCCTTTTTTATATGTTTTGACAAAAGACAAGTCAGTGGAGCAGCACAACAGCACATCTCATCTGAACTTTGTAAATGTCAGTGTTTCACCTCAGTCCATGAAGACCTGACTATTGTGAAAGTTTGGACTCGAAGCATGGAGATGGGGGCCAGTTGGGATATGAAGACGTACTTTGGGTAGATTGATGCGTAGTTAGAGATGAAGGGGTTCTCTGGGTGGATTGTTAAATGTGTGTATGTGTGTGCCTGATCAAATAACATCATATGAAGTCTGTTTGGACCTAGGCAGGGTAGAAAATCAGTTACGCCCTTGAGAAACTGAAAATGGAAATTTAGAAATTAAAACTAACCCATAGGATGTTTTTTGCTGTCACCATTTGGTGTCTGACAGTCGTTTCTTTTTTTTCTTTTTTGTCCTTCCACTTTTTGTGGTGCTTGTCGGTTAATATCTAATGTATACTGGAAAAAGTGAGTGAGTCGGAGAGACGTATGGACGACGCGGTTTGCTGGCTTTTTGTTTAGTTTTTTTACTTTTTTATGCCACCTGGCAGTGCATGTTAAGTGTACAGTGTATCATTTCTCAGACTGCATCAACAGGGCTACTGCAGTTTTGAGTCTCTGCTGGCCGACACCGAGGCACTGGACCTATGAGCTCGCCTACACAGAGCAGCGTCAGTGGGTGGGACAAAGGCCGCAGGTCAGAAAGACTGCGATTGGTCAGCTCTGATCTCCTCTGACTGATATTAAGACCTGAATGCTGTCAGGTTGGGACGTCCGACCTGCCGCTCAGTGCAGTCGTCTAAACTTGGACATCGTGGAACCACAAACCCCCTTCACCTCTTCATGGACATTGCAAGAAAATATATAGATTTATATACATATATGTGTGTATATATACATACATAAATAATTGATGACGATCATGGTGATAACAACAAAAAGGTTTGTTTTTTTTTATAGAAATTTGATTTCTTTTTGCCCCCTTGTTTTTTAGGTTGTTTTTTTTTTATTTAGTGCTTTAGGTTGTTTTTTAGTTTTTTTTCCATTTATTCTTTCCACCTCTTCTCCCCTCCAGCAGAGGACTCCAACTCTGTTGGTGCATTGATATTGCAGCTGAATGGATTCTGTATAGAAAAATGGTGAATAAATAAATTAAGAACTGTGTAGTGAAACATGAATCCTGAAGCGTTTGATCTAAAACACTTTCTCCTTTTAACCCCTCCCTCTGCCCTCCTCCCTTTTTCCCTCCTCGTTCAGGATTCTGCTGTAAATAAACATGACTCTAACTGTAACGCCACTGTCTTATTCTTTGGGTTGCCTGTTTAGTAAATACTTATTTGTATCTGTTCAGAAGGTCCTTTCAACACTCAATATAATGCTGCTGAAAATTAGCTTTTTTTAATTGCCTTTTAATTTGTGCACGTTTAAGCTTTTGAAAAACTAGAAAACAGCAACTAATAAATTGCTTCCTTCATAACAATGTGTGAAGGAAGATTGCTTATACTTAAGTATTTTATACTATATATTATACTACATTTACCTGACAACTAGATACAGGTTACTTTTTCTACATAAAAACATAAGCTTATAAAATTACTTTGCTGTGTGACTGCTCACAAGTCTAGCTGTGTCATATTTTAGATGTCTAAGCAATTCTACTATCAAGAGATTTCCCCTCTAAACTTCTCAGATGGTTTCATTTCAATAACTCTTTGAGTCCCAAAGAGGTAAAAAAAGGTTTTCACACAAAAAGAAAAAAATAGAGATAAGTCCCAGAAAAACCCATTAATCATCTTACGACCCAGCAGATTTATCTTGTGGGGGTCCGACCCTTAGTTTGGGAACCACTAAACTATTAAACAGTATATCAGGTAAAAGCTCCAACAAGTAAAATACTGATTACACATTGCTGCATCAGCTTTGACATATCTGTAGTTGTATTTAATTATATATGAGATCTAATAATACTTTAATAAACATTTTGCTACTAATGCTTTTGTACTTTTGCTCAAGTAAAGAATCTGAATACTTCTTCCACTACTTCTATATTAAAATATGAATTGATTCATGGATATGTGAAATTGCAGTTACTTCAAAATCAGATTCATTGCCAAGTAGGTTGTGACATGTAAATTGTCTTGGTGTATTGGTGCATAACAATAAACATAGTGCGAGGGGGGAAAATGCACGTACTGTAAGTCAAAAAGCATAAACGTGTACAATAAACATTCATTGTTTTAAATAAATGAAAGCTGTACCGTTTTGTGCAGGAATGTGCAAAAGTTCACATTATGAAGTATATAGAATACATGAATACCAGACAACATCAGGATCTTTCTGCCTTAGTTGAATGTGTTGCTATCAACTGGCGATTTGCATTCATCTGTGCAAATTCAACTTCCTCCAGCAGATGGCGACACAGTACAAATATATGAAAACACTGCCAGAGGAGTCAGAATTATGAAAGGCCTGATGTAGTTCCTGTACTCAAACACACCACGCTCAATATGTGTTTTCCTTATGTATGAGGATCTCAACCCGCATTATGAGCTCACTTTATCAGAATTACCATCTTTGAGCAGCATTGCAATGTCTTTATAGCTAAATGTACCAACACAGAGACAAACCACAAAAGTATAAAGTTCATATTTCCCAGCGAGCCTTCTACCACGAGAAGTCGCAGAAGGAGAACAATAAAAGGAAGAAATCACTCCTTGATCAGGCAGTTAAGTCAAATGAAAGGCATGCTCTTATCAAAGTAAGGTAATTGGTTCCTGCAGGGCAGCGATCTCGTGAGCCTTTCATGGGAAAATGGCTGCCTCAATGACAGACCAAAGACGCTGAGTCAAGCGTTTATAGAGGCTGCTGTAGAAAGGCTGAGTTCCTCCCTCTGAGCATGTACTGTACTCGTATCTGTGGTGGATATGAGGCCTTTTGTCTCTGATTTGCTTTAGCTGCTCGGTGATAACAGGGTCTGTGGACAATCAGCGTAATAAAAATGACAAATGTAGGATAAATGCTTGTATTTGAAAAAAGTCAGGAATTAATGTGATTACAGTCATTGAGTAAATCCCTTTAGCCTCCCAGGAACATCCAGTTCAATGAAATGCTGATCTTATTTGTAATGTTTGTAACATTCAACTGGGGCACAATTTCTCATTTTTCAATCTTCCGTGCTCTTTATCGTAAAAGACATTCAAACTGCCAGACAGGAGGAGCAGGACACTGGGTGGCTTGGTGGCTTGGCTGGGTGGTGGTGGTGGTGGTGGTGGATGGAGGGGGTTGGGGAAGGTTGGTGAGGTCAAGGCAGGCAGGGTCCACCCCTCTTCACCTATTGGCCAGAATGGCCAACAAGTCCCGTGTAGCTTTGAAGCCTTGAAGTGGACAGAATTCCACCACGGCCATGGGGATTGTAGCATGTCATTTTTAAGAAACATTTGGCGAGATGGTCCTAAAAATGGAGAGGTTGGCCCACGCTTGGAATTCAGGGATTTGTATTTAGGCTCCTCTCCTATTGATCCTGAAATTACAGATGGGCAGGTGATTAGGCCGCCTCGAAACTGCAATTTTTAAGTCAGTAAAACTTCTGGTGAAAATCCCAGACTTTTTAAATATTCCAAAAATCTCGGTATAATGGCTGAAATATGGCTGAAATGTATATAAAATGATGATAATATTTCAATTGAATGGAACAGGGTAGCCATGGAAAACACTGCAACAAGCAAATACAGATATATATGAAACTGTCACACAGAGTGAAATAAGAGGATTTTTATGACCTTAAGGCTTCATAAAGGGAAAAAAGGAAATGTTTTGAAGGGTTTGACTGCACTTCCAGGATGCCGTACCTGCATGACACCTTATCACCGCAGCAGCCTTCTCTTTCCAGTCTACCTGGTGAATATATAATGAGCGGGGGGGGCTCATAATACATTTCAGAGTCAGTAGCACATGAAGTCCGCCAGTGCAGGTAATTTAAAAAAGTGCTGGTATTTATTGGCGGTGGGCCCTGCTCATGTTAATGGCAGCGAGGTTCCTTCCCCTTCTTCTTCTCCTCTCTTACATCCAGGCATTCCAGGCTTGTTTAAATAAGGCCTGCCTGCCTGTCTGCCTGTCTGTCTGTCTGTCTGCCTGCCTGCCTGTCTGCCTGCCTGCCTGGGTGCGGGTGGATTCCCCTCTGGCCCTTTGCCCTTTGACCTAAAGTGCATTCCGTATGTAAAGTGAGGAATTCCTCTGAAGTTCAGTTAATGGGGTTGAGTTTTTTTCATCTTTGGACTCTGCTCATGCACTCGCCCAGTGGAGGTGGAAAAACAAGCTTGATGTACACGTATCGGGCGGCTGTGAGTTATGGACGAGGTCTTGTTGTTTATCGGTGGCGGTTAAGAGTCGATGTCTCCCACCGAACCTCTGTAATAATCCTCTGGGATTGTGACTAATTGATTTAATGGAGGATATTGTGGAGTGGAAGTGGAGTTTGTTTGGTTCTTCCACAGGCTGCTGCAGCTACAACTCTGCTGGTGGAGGAATATGTTACCTGTAATATGAAAGATATGAAGTTTTTCTTATCTGAATTGAGGGTTTTAGTATAAAGAGGGCGTTTTCTGGAGAGACTGTAAAGCCCTTTGTGATATGTGATATGGCAGTTATATAAATAAATTTGACTTGACATGACAGGACACACGTTAACAAGTGTGAAATCACAAGTTATTATGTGCAGATCTTTCTTTATTTAGGGGTTTAAGGATTAAACTAATGCTTTTTTTCACCTTTATCCTACAATTATTATGTGGAAAAACACACATTTGCCATTTTGCTTCATTCTGTAGCTCAACGCCGATCATCAGAAACACCAGACAAAAAAAATGTAAGCTTTGTGTTTTGTTGCCTTGTCTTATCTTCATCACTGTTTGGGATCTCAAACAGACCTCACTGCTGTAGCCAGGTGTATTAGGAACAACTTTTTTGTTCTTAAGTTATTCCTATCTTTTCGTTTGACCTCATTAACACCCAATATGTAGAAAGGTATTGAAGTGAAAAGCCTTTTCTTTGCCACAAACTGGGCCTGCACGTTTCACAAAGGAGACAAAATACAGAAATGACCTAATGTCATAAACTATTTCTATTACAACAACAACAAACAAGGAAATATTAACCCCTTGTTTTTTATAACAATACTTTTGCACTGATAGAATTTCACATGTGATTTGGGCTATGAATGAACAAATATATGTATTTTTTTGCCAATAACTGATTCTACATAGTGATGTTTCTTATAATTGGTTTAATTCCCTGGCAGTCCTCTTATGAACAAACAAAGAAATCTAAGGACAGTGCTGTCAATCACAGATATAAAGCATGAAAATATGTATTTTTGTTTTACAGCTGATGTGTCATTTTCTGAACTCTTCTAAACTTTTTAACAATTACATTCTCAGATAGTTTGTTAAAGTAATGAAGGATCCAGTGGCTACAACAATCCTACAGATCTTGGTGTGAGCTGTTGAAGGTGGCACGGGTCTCCAGGGTTAACGGCAAATAAGGAAATAAATGCGTTGGTTAGTCGCTTATTGTTTCACACATCTTGCTCAATGGACTAACCCAATATCAACATTTCTCATTCGATTTCCCGGGTTCAAATCACAGATAACAGGAGAGCAAGGCCGAGCTCCTGGGAGAAGATGTGTATCTGAAGATGGATCATGGGTGGAAGCTCCTCTGCTGGTGTGCTTTAGGAGCCCTGTGTACTGTTGGAGACGCTGTAAAAGGCCGTGCCACCCACACAGCTGGAATGTCATGCATGCAGTCCATAGAGTCTGTTTCAAGAGGGAGGCAGAGGGGGAAGGAGGGGGGAGGAGGGGATCCCCCTTTGGAAGAGACAGGGTGCTCAAGGGCTCGGTGCTCGAGGTGGGGTCTGCGATTACTACTTCTTCATGAAAAAGATGAAGCAGAAAACTCACTTCCCAACACCCACCTCCTTCCCTCCCAAAGAAAAAAAATAAACTTCTCCATTAACCTTTTTTTTTTTTTTTTTTTGGTGGGAAATTATTAATGACGCTAAAACAATTTTTGTTGGGGTTTGGCCGAC
>JAVQJL010088354.1:0-19580 GCA_036024295.1 Nannoperca obscura | reverse complement strand
ATATATATATATATATATATATATATATATATAGTATATATATACTATACCCTCTACACCTCTACACCCTATATATTCTACTGTTTATTATTCTTTTTTCAATAACTTTATTGAGCAGTATAACTGTATCAAAAAGCAATTTCCCTTCTGGGATGAATAAAGTATTCTGATTCTGATTCTGATTGATTAAACTTTTACTTTATATAGATGCCAACTTTTTTCCAAAACATATATTAGGTTTCTAGAGCTTTTAAATGTGTCCTGCCTTCCAGCCAATCACAAGATAAACATTTTCTGACTTGCAAAATTGAGATTGAGTTTCTGACAATTATGTTTTCTAAAGCTGTACCTAATTAAATGGAAAATAATGGCTGCCATGAGTGTAAAAAACATTCAAAATGTAAAATGCAAAGGCATGTTCATGGAATCATGAATATGTGCACTGATATACTGTAAAAAGCACTGAATAAAAAATCCAATGCAAAACCTTCCGCCTCTCTCTCTGCTGCCTCGTATCACTAAGCCCATCCCACCAAATTCACAGCTTAGGCCAGCAGCAGAAGAAGATGGTTGCTGTGCGAAACTTCATGCGTAGGGATCTCCTAAAACACCATAGCAACTAACCTGTTTATATCCTACAAACTGCCCGCAATACCCATAGCCACCTCTAACAATACTAAACAACCACCTAGCACCACTCCAGAAACTGCCTAGTAACTTCTGAGCAAACGCAGAAGCCAAGATGTCCGAACTCTTAATTTCTAGATGGATCAAGTTCCAAAAACAATGGATTATCACTTCCAGTGATGCAACGTTATAGCATCTTTTTGTTAGGCCTCTCTGCCTGATGTACGCCAGCATCTTTTAACTCCATGCTCCTAGTTTGTTACGCAGGCGTTCTGTTAAAGAGGTTTGGTCTCTAGGCATAAGCTAAAATAACATCAAAATGGTATCGTCAGGGGTTATTTGAATTGACAAAGATTCTCCAGAGCCACAGATGACATACAACTGTTTTCACAGGCTGAGAAGTTCTCCTCATGACGGTCTTCATTGCCACAAGTACCAATGCCCTTAACCATGGTCTAGTGGTAACATCTGAGTAATTACCTTGTATGTACCAACACTCTAGTTACCACTTGTGAAATATAATCCACTACCTAGAAAGCAATTAGCTACTGTCTTTGGCTTGATAAGCAAGCGCACATACATTTTATTTAGCATGTGTAACCTTTTTAAATGTTTTATCCAATGACACCTTTCAGAAGCAGTTTAACTATTGTTGCAGCAACAACAATTCCAAAAACTTTTACAAGTAGAGAAAGGGAGGTAAGATCCTGAAGAGGGAAAACAAGGAAGAAAGAAATGTTAACCAGTTTGTTATTGTGAGGGATTCTGGTTGTCAAGGCAATGGAGGGGGAAACCCACACAGCTGTTGTCCAGCTAATGTTGCATTCAAGTTCTATGAGGAAATTGGAGATATCGTGCTGTTCAAGTCTGCCTTTATGCAGTAACTTTAGCTTTAATGATTTTCTACAAATACCTGAATTCTATGTAAAAAGTTGGTGTAGGTGACTATTTAAAACCTTTAATCCAGCTAATGGACTGACATATACTGTACACTTGAAATGACACTATGCACATAAATGACTTTAATTGCATATGCCATTTTATGGTCATAACATACCAAGAAAAGAAGTAGGTGGAGTGGACATTTTCAAAATCTCTATGCAAAATATATTATTTAATTATATAAGTGTGATTTAAGATGTTCTGAAGGAAAATCCCATAGAAGTGAATGCAGCATAAAGGCAGAGAGAGCAGTATGGAGGGCTGGAGGAGGACGGACTGCAGTGTTGGTGTAATGTCTCCTCTGTGTCTGTTGGCTCCTGATTGGCTGGTGGGGGAGGAGGAGGAGGAGAGACCAATGGCAGTATCTCAGTGTGCTGTTGAGCGCCAGGCTGGGTTTCATCATGTGAGAGGCCCAGTGCACTCTTTAACACAAAGCAGATGTCCTCAACCTCACTAGTGCCACTAACACTCTCAATGTACCGATGGAGCAATCCCCATTCCCATCTATCTCTTCTCCACTCCTTGTGACCTCTCTCAATCACTTGTTACCTTCCCTCACTCCTTTCTGGCTCTTTCACACGTTCCCCTAATACAGTAAAAAAAAGGGTCTGCATAAGCCTAGAAAAAGATTATTTCAGTGTGTACTGTACCTACCATCTTTGAAACTCTACCGAGCATCGGAAAATAAATCTTTAGGTACCATTGCACCATCTTGGAGCATCGTTTTCAAGTGATCACTTGGGAATTATGGAAAGATTTTCTAGGAAAAATAGGAAATAATTGACTGAAGAGTTACAAGAGTGGTGCAGGGGTAAAACAACAGCACTGCATAGACGGTACAAGTCCCGGTAATGTTCATGGGTGGGAATTCAGCAAAGGGTAATGTAGGGCCGGGCAACAGGACATGAATAATTTCTCAAACTTTTTAGACACACATAAACATATGGATATAGATAATACATAAAGCCATGTAAAGTCCTGTATCTCTGACCACATAAGGTAGGTAGATAAGATAGGCGGCTGTGGCGAAGATTGTCCATCAATTGTAGGGTTGGCGGTTCAATCCCAGGCTCCTCCTGTCCATGTGTCGAAGTGTCCTTGAGCAAGATGCTGAACCCCCAATTGCTCCTGATTTGGAAGTCGTTTTGGATTAAAGCATCTGCTAAAAAATAAATAGTAATGTGAAGGGTTCATTGAGTAGGTGATCATGTGAGTGCTTGGTGTGTGATTGCTCTGTGGTTCATGTCTGAGAGATTGGGTGTGGGATGGCATGTGTGATACTGGTACGTTTGTTTTTGTTGGAGATGTTCAGCTGCAGGTACTTATCACTGCACCATTGTATAAATAGAGTTTTGATTGGCTGTAACATAGTTTTTTAAAAATTGAACAGTCCAAGAAATGCAGTGTCATGGGAATATTTGTCGTATGTGGCTGGTACTTGTCATTTGTGTATTGGGTGCAAAGGACCAGTCGGACGTGGTTGGGTTCTGAAGAACAGGGTTTCTTGGGTACTGGTATGATGGTGGATGTTTACCAGAAGGTTGGATTGAGGCTATGTGAAAACGGAAAGAATAGTTTGAGCTTCAGCAGTGATAATGACCACGGTGCAGGGAAACTGGACAATGAAAGGGTAAACTCCTGTCATGAAATCTACAGTCATGGGAAAGAGAAAGTACATCCTCCTTCAGTTCAATGTTTTTATTTATCAGGGCCTAAATAACATTTGTGTGGTCCTCACCAACTTCTCTAAACAAAGAAATAACCTCAGGTGGCAACATCAGACTTCAATATGTACCATTGTTTCCCAAAAGTAAACCAACATTCAGAAACCAGGTGGGAAAGGGTAAGCACACCTTCCTACTTTCACAGAGAGAAATTGGAAGGGGTTACTAATCAAAGAAGAAGATTACTTCCTCATCAAGAAGTGTGACTACCTCTATAAAAGCAGAACCTTTGGCAGTTTGGTGTTCTGCAGCACTCTGGTGTGTGTCTGCATCATGCCAAGAAAAAAGGACATGTCATCAGCCATGACCTCAGAGAAGCAAATGTTGCTGCTCATTAATCTGAGAAGGGTTTTAAGGCCATCTCAGAACATTTGGAATTCACCATTCAACAGTGAGAAGGATTGTTTACAAATGGAGAGCCTTCAAGACAATGCAGATCTTCTCAGAAGTGAGCGTCCCAGCAAATTCTGTCCAAGGTCAGAATGTTTAATGGTCAGACAGCAAAACCCAAGAGCTACATCACGTGAGCTAAGGGCCGATTGCAAAATCGTAGGGTTTCATGCGACCACAAACTTTGAGCTTGCTTGTTTATATACACAACACTCACATACAGCAAAAACACACACAGGGTTCGTTTGTCTAACTTATAAGAAACACCTGTGGCTATATAGTCAAGTGGTTCTCATAGAATGTTTGGACATACAGCGCGCACACACACACACACAGGACAAGCCACGTCTGAAAGTGGTTCCATCTTTGTCTCATGTTAAGATTGCATCTTCGTGGGGACAGCATGGCACATCTCTTTAGAAAGGCTGGGCCTGCCTTAGCAGTTGTAGTCTTGCCTTGACTCAAGTCAGTCTAACCTTGTGAACCCGGAGCGCAGGTACACTGCAGTGGTAGATGGCCTAACAGATGGTACTGATCACAGACAGAGGAAGTGTGAGCATCTTTGTGTCTTCTAAGGACATCTGAGGAAAACCTGTGAGAAAGCTTTGCCAGTTTTCACCTCTGCAAAGAGAGTATGGATAGGGTTTACCAATTCATGACACGTTGGATTTTGGGGATGAAAGTTCATTCTTAACCTTGGAAATAGTTGTTTGACAAAATAATCTACTTGCTAGCTTTTTCCGTAGCTTTAAACTTTGTCTCACAGTCCTCATCAGCGGTTGGAACTGGCTTATTGGTCATTTGACAAAACTTAATTATGGAACTTTGGTCACATGATAACAAGTGGTCAAATTTAAACCAGAAAGAGCGTAGACTGGAAGTCAATGGATGAAGAAGATCAAGGAGAACACTGACATCTGACAACAGAGACAGGAGTTACGATCTCCTCCTGTAAACATCCACCTGTTATCACCTAGGTATAGAACTTTGTTCACGTTATGGTAAGTGGCAACAACTCTATTTGCCAACAAAGACCATGAAATAGGGCTGACAGTTCCAGAAAAAGTTAGCAAGTGGACCTTTAGTTAAGACTGTTCTGTCAAACTTGGATCTTATTTATGTTCTCTTGCCCATATTGTTTGCCTGTTAACTTCTTGTTAGCGATGTCTTCATGTTCGCAGATCTACAGCAATTTCCTTAGTGAGTATAAGGATATAAATAATGGTCAAAGCTACAATACAGTAATACAGTATAGATTTCCTTTAAGGTAAAGTCCAGTTAAAATGACTTTCAATGATGGCCCTCACAAGTGCAGTTACACATAGTGCAGTTACACATAGTTTACACATAGCATTTATTTTCCTCTGCTGTATTCCAACTCCCCTATTAAACAGTGAAAACCATGGCCAAATAACTATCTCTCTCCCTCTCTCCCTCTCTCTCTCTTTCTCTCTCTGTATATCGCTCTCAGTACCAGTTTGTACCACAACTTCAGTTCACAGTGATTTTGTTACATAACCCTCCCTACAGCTGTTCCTCCACCTCAAGAAACATTACTGGAATGACCCAAGATGCATTTCAAAATGACATGTTTGTGACCTATTGTTAAAATACTTACTACTGTTCACATACACAACCACGTGTATGTACATGCAGTAAGATCTGTCAAAGAGTTGTGATGGTTTTTTGTTTTTGTTTTGTTCTCTGCAAAAACTAAATATTTACATATTGAAAGGTGAGCAACACAGAAAATTTGAATGATGACAATGGCAGGCAGCTGCTGACATGGTTACCAGTGCCGCTTGTAATTCTGTGGCGCAATAATACATTCTGACATATTAAAAAAAACTGATTTATGTCTTAAATCTGGAAAAAAAGTAATAAAACATGGGCTTTGGAGACTTGGAAAGTGGTTCGGTTGCCCTTTCACAGTGACAAATGAAAAAAGAAACAGGTCACAACAGGCAACATATGAAAGATAGACTGCAACTACAGTACAACACTTACAAAACTAACACACTAGCACACACTAAGAGGACAGTAAGCTCAGGGGCTTGTCCTAGTCTCATCTGAATACAAATACAATCACTTGAGGACAGTTTTAAGTGACACAACTGACAATAAGACCCATAACATAGGCAGTACGATTAGAAATACATCCAATATCAGATAAAAGATCCCATTATTGTGTGGAGCATTGGGGCCTCTGTAACTCAATTTACACACTACTGTACTATTTTTATTCTATCTTAATATATTGTTTTTTCTTATTGTTTTGAAAGTCTTTATAATGCATTTCCTTACCAGAGTAAAGAACTTTGAATTACCTCTGTGTTTGAAATCTGCTATATAAATAAAGCTGTGTTGACTTGCCTTATTAAAACACCAACTAATGGGTGATTTTCAAATTGAGGTTTGCATATGATACATCAATATAGGTTGCTGAAGCCTATGGTGATAAACAGGAAACTGAGATAAAATAAAGTGCACTGTGCTACAGTGTATTAGCTTCACTGGCATGAGTGAATAGTTATCTATATTGCCAAATCAATACAGAAATACAATGTATAAAAGCAATCAAAAACATAAATAATAAAACATTCTAAATAGAATATTACCAGTTCATCATATACAGTACTTCATATCATATACATTAGACTAGACTGAAGAAGAAAGATGAAAGATTAAAACTGAAATCTACACTTTTAAAAACACTTTCAAAAACATAAAACAACAGATTAGTCATTTGAAGATGATATGATGACTGAGGTAGTATGATAAAATGAACGCCTCTGTAGCTGCAATACTAGCTGCAGTAGTGACATGCAGCATGGTTTGAGGGGCCTGTAAGTGCAACATGCTGGACATTGCAGTGCTCACAGCTGCAAGTGAGGCATTGTGCAGCAATGTCACAGCAGTTCATTTGCGATAGCTGAGGTTTTCTGGGTTTTGCTGGTGAGAGGTTTGGTCGGTCTGAGAATTAACACAATACATATAAAAAACAGATTACAAACATACACATACACCCACACACAGCAAGCACATTCTTGCTGGTAGGCACAGCTTGTATGGATGCACAATTGAGTAAAGTGCAGAATGGAGGATGTGGTTTTACTCACTCTGTGTAGAGGAAAACACCTCTGATGCTTGTTATTCACCTCTCAGAGTTTAAAAGAAACAGCAGTTATGCATCACAGTTGGTTTCAGTGCTGTCAGCTTGGTTTGCAACAGCCGTGAAGGTGATAAGTCATTGCTTTGCAAAAACAAAGGTTGAACATTTCTAACTATTTAAATAAATAGTTAAACTAAATTCTGCTGCAAAATCTGAAAATAAAAGTGTGGAAAGTACGGTGCTCTTAGTGTGGGCTGTAATCCAAAGTGGTTTCAGGCAAAAGAAATGTTTTGATTTTAAAATGACAGTTATGAAAATGTAGAAAACCGACAGAATCAGTTATGAAACAAATCACAGCTACCAAAAAACAATGGGAGTGACATGTTCCTCTCAAAATATCGATATCAAATCACTTTCATCCGTTTGATGGTTAGAATCAGTGCTTTATCAACTCATCCTGAGAGAAATCAATTCTCACTTGTACAACTTGTGTGCTGGGTTGTGCTTTCAAGGTCTTACTGTACTGGTGTGTTGGAGCAGGGGCTGTGTCTAACTGACGTGCCTGCAGAGGAATGTTCAATGTTTACATGGAAGCCAACAGATCACATGATGATAGGCAGAGATGAGTCCAATTTATTATCTTTTCGCTTCCCTCCATCAATCTTGTCTGATTTCCCAACTAATCACCTGTTTGAGAAAATGACCATCAACTGCAGTTCTATGCAAAAGTGTTTACAGATGATGAAGAAATCTGAGCAAGAGCAGACTAATGTAATGGATAGATTGTGTTTATATTCTACCTCCATCTGTTTACAATGCACATTTGCACAACTGCACACATGATGTATATCTGCTCTCCTATCTGGATACTTGATCATGAGAATCTCTTGCAACACACAGTTTTCATTTTCTGTCATCGCAATACATAGTGATCCTCCAAAAACGTCTGACTTCGCACATGCCTTCAGGGCTGCACTTCTGACACCTTATTACACCTTGAATCTAGTTGTGGCCATCATTTCTATCAGTGATGATAACATTTTATTCGCCAAATTAACACATCTGGGAACATGGTGACATCACAAAAAATAAATTGAACGGGACAAGAATCACAGACAGTCAGATGATCAGACAGGTGAAAAACAAAAAGGAAAGTAAGACGACTACCCAAACTGTCAGTCACAGTGTACAGACCCACTTCCTGCCTCGACTTTGACCTGCAGTACTTAACATAGTTGAACCATAGTTGTGCACACAGTTTCCCTGTGTAATGAGCAATTGTGGTGTAGATGATTGTTTCCCAGCTGGACTAGCTAAGGAGAATATTGAAGAAATCTGAATTACAACAAATTCAGGATTATAAAATCAGGATGCTTCTTTTTTTCATATTAACTGTTAGCACATCATGCTGCTGCTTGTGTTGGTGTGCTCTCTCTATTAGGATCTGTTTGGGTCGACCACATTTTGGGTACATACACTGAAGTAATTAATCACCCAGGACACACATGCCATACTGCTATGAATTCAAGATTATATAATTCTCATAACAATAGATTTGTGACATGATCATTTATTTTTTATTTTCTCTCTGTCTCTCTCAAAGATCAAACTATTGTCAATGTTTGTTTTGTGTGTGTGTATGTATGTGTGTGTGTGTGTGTGTGTGTGACTTCAGCCTCTATCTGGGCGGTACCCAGCTCATTGCAGACGTTTTTTTTATTTTAACAGCCGCAACTTGTTGAAAAGAAAAAAAATCAGGGGGTTCCTTACAGCAGCTTTAGTAAGAGACAAACTAATATGAAATCTGTTAGTACATCAGAAAGGAAACATGAAAGGTGTGAGAGCCTCCCACACATCTGAAATAATAAATGTAATAACCAAAGATCTCACACATCTAAAAATGGCTCTGTAATATAGAGATTTGCCACACATTTTAAATTATTATTTTACTGCAATACCTAAGTTAAGCACTGCAGGTACATAAGTGAGGTTTGCATGAGTCAGGTACATGCAAACATTATTTTATGAACATAATTCAAAAACAATTCACCTTGACCTGAATCTTCCATAAGCTGAGACTTTTTTATGCCGAACTCCTGCTCCATGATTAAGAATGAACGTTCACACTCACTCACACCTCCAGTTTGTAAAACAGACCTGTTATACATTTGCAGTATCCAAGCCCATTACCCGAGTTATTGACCTTTTCAAAAAGGTTTGTGTCAACATCAAAGATGTCATGTAAACAAGTGATTTCTTGTGTGAAACTACAAATTCAAATAGAATAACTTGTCTGACTAGGACAATCCTTTACATGTCAAGATGCTTATATTTAGTAGTGCATATTCAGCAATGTGGCAGATCAGCAGCACAGACAGCCTCAAGATTCCTTTTGTCTTGTTTGATCTCATACAATTTGCCATTTTATGGCATTATTAAGTAATTCATAGGGCCTTGGAATCATAAGTTGCACACACACACACACACACACACACACACAAACAGACACATGCACATTTGTCATTCCATCAATTTGCAGTTGTAAGGTGTGTCTGATTGGAGGAGTTTATAATGAAGTCAGTCTGCTGCTGAGACTTTCTTTTCATTGAAATTAACAATACAAGAAAAAAGACATGTTGCATGCACTCTCAATTGATAGAGAAAATTAAGGGAAAGTTAAAATAAAATTTTTAATAGAATTTGGCCTGTTCTTACGAGCAGTTTTGTTCAAATTTAAATTTCCAGGATTATGTTGACTACATTTATTATTTTTACAATGTATTTTCATGGCTACTACAGTATGATTCTATATTGTCCTTACTGTCAACCCAACAATGAACTGATCCTACTAACAAGTATTGCATACATATCAAAGCCTGATATATCTTCTTTTTCTGTGCCATAGAGCTCAAGAATGAGTCACACTGTTGCACTAGGTAACATGTTTCTTCATTACCATGAGTTCATATGGACTCAATTCCCATGCATCGTCTTATTGCTCCAAATACTCACTAGGGCAACAATTCAATTCAATTCAGTTCTATTTATATAGTGCATCCGGAGAGAGAGAAAGGAGAGAAAGCAAACAGCTAGGGGAAGAAGGTGATTTAGTAACAAACATTAAAGGGATATGAGTTTAGTTGAGCTCAGTGCAGTCTAGGCCTATAGCAGCATAACTAAGGGGTGGCTCAGGGTTCACCTGAGTCATCCCTACTATAAGCTTTATCAAAGAGGAAAGTCGTAAGCCTGCTCTTGAACGTGAGGAGGGTGTCTGCCTCCTGTAAACAAACTGGAAGCTGGTTTAACATAAGAGGAGCTTGATAGCTGAAAGCTCTGGCTCCCATTCTACTTTTAGAGACTCTAGGAACCACAAGGAACCCTGCATTCTGGGGGCCAGGACAATGCCATCGAAAAATACTACATCTTTAGATAAGGTGTTTCAGAGGTGTTCGGGCCAAGTACATCAACTTCAGTTTTGTCTGTATACCATCAGAAAATTGCAGGTCATCCAGGTTTTTATGCCCTTAAGGCTTGCAGTTTAGCTAATTGATTAGTTTTATCTGTCTTGATCGATACAAATAATTGGGTGTCATCTTGCAAAACAATGAAAATGTATGTGCTTCCTGATAATATTGCCTAAAGGAAGCATAAATAATGTGAATAGAATTGGTCCAAGCACAGAGCCTTGTGGAACACCGTGACTAACTCTGGTGTGCATAGAGGATTCATCATTAACGTGTACAAACTGATATTGATCTGATAAAAAGGATTTAAACCAGCTTAGTTTGGTCCCTTTAATGCCAATTAAATCTTCTGGTCTCTGTAATAGAATGTGATGGTCAATGGTACTAAGATCTAATAGGACAAGTACAGAGAGAAGTGCTGTGTTTGATGCAATTAGAAGGTAATTTGTAACTTTCACCAGTGTTGTCTCTGTGCTATGATGCAGTCTGAATCCTGACTGAAAGTCCTCCAATAGCTTATCATGGCGTAGAAAGTTACACAACTGATTGGCGACAGATCAAGAGAGAGGAGGGTTAGATATAAGTCTATAATTTGATAAACCCAGTTTAAACCCGTGTTTAAGAACAAGGCTATCGAATGACTTATATTTTAGTTTGAGTTCAGTCTTGAGTCAAAATTGGCTGCAACTCCACCTCCTCTGCCTGCGCCTCGAGGGATGCGAGTATTGTGACTGGGGGGAATGCAGCCAGGTTTCAATAGAATAGACAGAATAAATCAATTTACTAATCAGATATTAGATTGTTTACTAGAACAGCTTTAGATGACAGAGATCTGATGTTTAAGAGTCCACGTCCACGTTTAACTGTCCTATTTTGTTGTACTGCTCCAGTGGTAGTTTTACTTTGTATTGGGTTTTAATGTGCAACTCCTCTTCCGTTTACTTTTGATTTAAATAATTGTAGTGGTCGTGGGGAAGACACCCTCTCGGAGGGGTTTAGGGTGGGTAACTGCTCTAATCGAAATTCAGCATCGCCCGCTCTGGCTGGGATGCATTGAGCTATGGTTGCTGATTTCACCTTTCGCAAATAGATCTGCCAATAATCACAGTTGGTTTCTCAGGGTGTGTCGCTGAGTGGAAAGAACCTGTTAAGAAACGTGAGTTTTGGTTTAAGGCTGGGCTTCTTCCAGACAGTCACCCAGCCTTCCTGGCATCCTGTCGGCTACCTGTGGTCGGCTCGCACCGGCTAGGGGCTGGCTAGCCACAGCTGCTACTGACTTTCCATGGTGCGGAGCCTTGCCTCCAACACGGTGAATAAACTCTTTGTTACACGTAGCATTGTCACTAAAGGAAGCAGGGGAATAACTAAACATTTGACACACCGAGCGAGAAAGAAGCTAACTGAGCTAAAAGCTAAACAACATTAGCAAGCAACTAACTAGCGTGTAAACAACTGTGGGATTAGCAGAAAGTCACTAACAGAAGAGAAGGTGGAGTAAACAGAACAAGTGTACGCTCAAATGTATAGCGGGTAATGCTGAAGTAAATATCATTATTGATATAAACTGGGTTTAACTAGATCAGCGAAGTTTGCTACCAGTAGCACAGAAGCACCAGCAACCGGAAATGAAGCAAGACGTTCACGTCACTACGTCAGCACGTCAGCCGTCCTCCCGCTGGTTCACGCTGCACGTTAACTGCGTCTCCATTGAGAAAGTATCTTTCACTCCTCTTTAGCTTCATGCTGCTAACTAAAGCAGACTCTTTGAACTTCCAGCATCACTTGCAGAACTAAGAAGAACACAGCATTCAAAGTGTTTCTGCATTTAGAAGAATGCAAAAATATATATTTTTTAAACTATGCGAAATAGTAAGCAAGAAAACTAATGATGTCATCATTTAAAGCTACATGTCATTTTGTAAGTGTAACAGTTCAGCTGTTTGTGGCATTTTGGTGCATGTTGCATTGTGAGTCATTCTCCCTGCTGCCTCTCTCACCCCATCCTCACCTCCATCCCTCCCTTCATCTTGTCCTCCCCTCCACGTTGGGAATTATGCAACACGTTGCAGGGCAGTCAGGAGAGAGTAGTGAAGAGAAATCTGTGTGTGTGTGAGAGTGAGTGAGTGTGTGTGATGGGGCTCTAGGTGGATAGAGAAAAAGAGAGATTGGAGTATATATGTGAGCAGGATAGAGAAAGGCAGGGAGAGGTTTATCCTCATTTATAAACCTCTCCCTCTGTCTTCCTCCTTCATTCATCGTTTCCGCTCTCACACATCCTCCGTTCTCTCACTCCTCTTCCATCAAGGTCGTCGACAAGGACGGTCTAGCCACATTTTCTGGCCTGTGATTGGCTGTCGCAGCGGAGCAGGGCCTTAAAGAGACAGCAGAGTAGCTTCTTTTGCTCTTTTGCCCAGACAGCAGCCATCTTTGCCCACAGCAAAGCACCTGGGGTTTGACAGCTCCTGCTTCACACTCACAGATTTTCCTAAAACGCCTATTTTTTCCCCTCCTGAAATATTTATGGTGAGCAGTTAAAAGAGCGTTGGCAATGGATCAAGAGAGAGAGAAAGAGAGATGGGTCAGAGTAACTTCCTTCCCTTCAACAGATATTGATTACTTGGGTTCAACCAGAGTGTATTTATAGATACAACACTTTAACTCTGCAGCCCCACATTGTCTGAGTGGAATCATGGTCCTTAATGTGCGTGTTGGAAGAAGTTGTAGTAGTTTAAATTCAATATTTGAGTGCAGACCAGCTGACAGAGTTAATTTTAAATTACACCCGACAGTCTTTATGGAGATTTGTATTTGGTTTTTAAACTGTGTCAGTGTCTGTGTTAAAGAGGGGATATAAAGGAGGGGAAACACGCCACAGTTCTATTAAACATGCAGCGCCTGAAACAGTGAGGCATAAATGAAACCATGTAGTAATCAGCTGGTTAAAATAATGAAAACTCAACAAAGGAACTTTGGGATTCCCTACAAACATCCATAGATAGACACAGTGGACACACATGCAAACCTGTGTTGGAAATCAGTCGTAGTCTCAGAAACGGTGGATGTTAGTGATGGAAAGACATTTTACATACAAAGAAATGACTTTACTAAGCAGCAGCTGTGGCATTTATTATGTTATTATCTGGTGTAGAAGCTAATGATCAAATATGTTATGGTCAAATGGCTACTTTAGCCTGTAGATTGCAGTTTTTGGCTACATTTTGTCATACTTTACTCTTATTTTTCCCATAATATAATATTTTTGCAATTAAACTTTACATCAACAGAAAAACACTAATGAAAGAATGCTGTGGTTAATGGTAACATTTTTTTTGTAACATTTTATTGTTTTTTTAAGCTATAAAATATCATTTTAAAAATCACATCCAGTACTTTTTTACATACATATTTGCATTTGCTTGTTACTGGGATAAACATTCCTGGTTTAAATCCAGCCATCGCTGTAACTACAGCGTGGCCACTGTTTCTATTATAAGATCAGAGACTGGAGCAGAAAGTGCACTGAGCGTAGGTGGAGAGGAGAGGGACGCTGAGCTAGAGGCACATACCCACAACTACACATGCAAATAGAAACTTCCTAGTGTGAATTATTTACTCAGCAGTGCAGCATTTCTGAAGTATTGTACCCAGTCCTGAAGAGAGAGAGAGAATAACAGCAATATGAAATACTACTTGGATCCTGTTTGGTTCTGGGGTTCCTTATTGGTGGTCAGGTTTGGACTTTAAACCCAGATAAATCCGAAGATAAAAGAAGATCAATAGAAAGAAAACATTTTATGGAATTACAGCTGCAGGATACTTGATAACATAAAGTATCCTGACAACATTTGAGCTTTTTTTAAAGTAACATTTGACTGAATGTCATTTCTACAAAGGTCAGTATGTTGTCTTTGTATTTGCCGTAAAGATTTTCTCCGTCCAAAATGTGACATTGGATGAGAAAATGAAACAACACCACATCCCTGCAATGAGTGACAGGACAAATACGCTGCTTTAGGAAATAAAAACTAGACTGTTCAAACTCTTTCTTCAACCCAGAACCTTTTTCTGAAGTACAAATGTCAGCATAGCTGCTAGAGAGGAGGGAGGGATGCAAGCAGGGAGAAGAAAGTAAAGAGAGAGAACAGCTGGGGGGCAGATGAAGTACCAGAGAGGAAAAGGAAGAAGAGGGGAAAGAAGGAGGCCACTGAAGTAGAACACAGTCATAGTTGAATGTCTCTGAGATTTGACTCTGTTTTCATGTGCAAACAACCCTTTATAAATAGTAGTTAAAAATCGGATTATTATTATTATACTGTAGTTGAACTCTCCCTAATGCAGATGTGTCACGAGCGCTGTCCAGAGTGCTGATCCTGGAGCTGCTGGGGATGCACATGGGACAAGTTTGCCTTCAAGGCTTTCTGCCAGAAGGCTTTAGGAAGTCAGGTGATGTAGTATGAAGAGCAATTTAGTCCATGTAGCAAGGAGCTTGGGGTGGATGCATGATTCAAACACTAGACTTTCACCCAGGAGACTGCTGGATCAATCAAGAGACTTACACAACACTCAACAGAGACCTGAACCATGTAAACACCTGTTGTGTTAGTGTGGCTGCGTGTCCGCTCATTTACCTCTCAGTCAGGTGTGTGTTTGTGTGTCTCCATGTCTGCAGGACATGTCTGTGCTCGGTGATGCAGTGATAATGATCATCAGAGCACGCATGGCATCCTGCCCATTTTCAGGTACTCTCTTTCTCTCTCTCACACACACACACACACACACATGTTACTCGCGTTTGCCTCCTGTACAAAAATAGTTATTGTTGTAATGGTAAGGAATGAGATTTTCCTGTGGTTTTCCTGTGTCAGTTTGTAGCTGTACATGTAATAGTAACGGGGCACGATGATGATATGTTGCATGATTATTGTGTCACCACCACAGAGGTACACTACAGGAAGTATTGTCCTATGAAGCTCTGGAGCGCTTCTATATACATTTTACAACTTATCTGCAGGTGGTTTGAAGAGCTTGTTTAAAGGTTTTGTTTGTCTCTTGGTCTCTGACTTCTTATAGTACAACTTAAACTAAAATGACTGACCAGTGATCCAACACGAGCGCCATTAGACCTGTAAGTAGGACATTCACTCTGTGGCATTTACAGAGTCTGTGAGCTAAAGGTTAGAGAGTGTGATCTGAATCCCCAGACAAACTGGGAAAGTCTTGGCGTGAGAAATGAGCGAGTAACACCCTCCACTGCATAGTGACGACCACAGAGATCCCCCGAGCAAGGCACTTAACCCGACAGCTGCTCCAGGAGAGCCCCCTGAGCCGAATGCTCACAGCTGAACTTGAAACAGCTACACAATGCTGTGAATCAGTCCACCACACTGGACCAGACTGAAATATTTCATCTATTGGATAGATTGTTTCATACAGATATTCATGCTCCCCAGAGGAGGGATCCTAATGACTTTTTCCTCTGGCATTGGAATGACGATGGACTAGAGATATCATCTTGTTTGTTGGAAAATCGCCAGTTTCTTTCACTAACACTGGCGACACTGAATTCAAGGCTTTAGGGGGATGAGCGCTGTCCTCATCGCTTCAATTTTTTCAGACCATCAACATTTCAGATATTTTGATCAGTTGTGTGTGTGTGTGTGTGTGTGTGTGTGTGTGTGTGCGTGCAGTGTGTGTGTGTGTGTGTGTGTGCGCGTGCAGTGTGTGTACATGTGTGTGTTTCCTGCTGTGCGACAGATTGGACTCAGCTCCGATAAGAAATCAATCCTCTGATCCTCTGTGATTACAAAGGAAACGCAGCTCCCGTTTGTATCCGACAGGAACAGTGACAAAGCATTTTTCCATCACAAGATCTCGTCACATCCATTAGTCTGATTCATTGTGTTGCAGATCATTAAACCATATCTGCGTTTGGTTCTGCAAAGAAGACACAATAACATGACTTCTTCTTTTTTTATTTTTTTATTTTTTACCCTTTGGGCCTACTTTCATCTCCATGCACTCATTCATCCTGTTTCCAATTTCCTCAATTTTGTTTTGTGTCAGCTAGATGATTAGGGCGCCACGGTTACCTGGCAGTTGTTGCTATGGTGACCAGGTCTGTTCTTTCCACTCTGCTCCTCTCTGAATCTCTGCTTTTCTCTCAGAACTATAGATACACACTTTGTTGTTTAACCTTTATGAAAAGATGTACTGAACATTTCCTGCTTAAACTCTGCTGCACAGACCCGGGAGCTGCAGAACAGCCGACTGAGGGAGAGGAAGAAAGAGAAGGGGGGAACAAACAGAACTTTTATTCTTTAAAAAAAAAAAAAAATACAGTGTAATTTGTTTGGTTATTTGAAGCAGGAAACTTGCAGTTGTAGTTGCTTGGAATGTGTTGCCAGTATTGTGAACCACACAGGTTATCTGAAGTCTTCATACTGTACCTAAACACAAAAATGTCACATTTCAAATGAGCTTACAGTATGTTTTCTAATCTGCTGCTTTTCCTGATGATGATGGTGGTTAGGTTTAGGCATCTAACACTACACCGGTATGCAGTCTCCTCACTGAAGTCAAAAGACAGCATCACCCTCACACAGTTATGTTGCACCTGTTGTTTACCTCAGTAATGTGGTTCAGCCAAACTGCAGTGGTTTCATCAAGTTAATCTTTTGTGATGTACGCTGAGGTGTTTAGTTGGCTCCCTTATTATACAGCCATGGGATACATGATGCAGCCTACATCTCCCCTCAGGTTACAAAAACAAAAAGCCGCACTAGCAGCTCTGTGAGTGATGCTCATTATAAAGAAAAACAAACCGTTGAAAAGAGAAACCAAGGAATCAGAAACATTTCAATTTGAATCTAATGATGAGGCTAGGTGAAAAGTCGGGATCACCGAAGTTGTCAAAGGCCATGAATTTCAGCACCAAACACCACAGTAATCCATCCAACAGCTGTCGGAAATATTAATATACACACTCTGAACTATGGCATCAATCTACATAAAATGGTGGACCGACCAGCCGCTAGTTTGGCTAAAAAGGTGGACATGCACAGCTGTCTAGTCCCTCAGTGAGGACTGCTGTTGGCTCAAAAACTTGACAAAACAAAATTAAGTACCTAAAGTGTCATATTTGTTTTGTCATGCTTATTCTCTGCTAATTTACGCACCAAAAGCAGCTTCCCAACAGCTACCATTTCATTTCTGACCACCTCTACACTGCACAATGCATCCTACTTTATAAATAGGAATTTCCCAGGAGGACCTGAAGGCATCAAATAGCATTAACCTAACCAGACCGTGTGTAGAGTAACATAAAATAGATGAGAGAAATAATCTTTACAGTTAATCCTGCCGTTATTGTTGTGACAAACTGTAATCTCTTCAATAATCATGTTCAAACGTTATGTTTTAGCAGCTGGCAGCGTAAAGATGAGACGACATGCTGCCGTGGCAACATAACACAACATAGTTATTACTGGTTCAACTGAAGGAATCAGGAAACTAAACTATGGGCTTTACCCACTATCTTGATTTTCTGGTTAGCTGTTTTTCATGCCAATACACAAATGGCTCATGTTGCTGCTACATTACACTTCACTTTGATCTTTTTATACTTTGTCACATCTCTTTGAAGCAGGATGTGTTCGTACTCACTAAGTTTTCCAGCTCAGTTTTAGACTTTGCTAGAAAAAACTTGATTGATGGAGCACGCAGGAGGGATGACAAAGCAGTGCAGAAACCAGGCCACACTTCAATTACAATAGAGGGGAGTATTGATCCCCTCTGGACACTGGCTGCCTCAAAGCAGAGGCACACACACACACACACACACGCAGGCATGCCCTCATGCATGTGAGCCTGCACAGTCCCACAGGCATTCACAGACAAATATTTGCATAGCAACACACACATGGCTTTGCAGTGACATCCAGACATGCACACACACTCACTTAATCACTGTCTCATTTGCTCACGTGTTATGCAACTTGGTGCGCTTTCCCCTTCGTTCACTCGCTCGCTGTACGTGGTTGAATCACCTGGGATGGGTGTGCGTGTGTACATACGGCAGCTGCACAGTATTCATAGCCTCCTGCTCCCCTTGAAGGCTCTAAAAACAACAGTATAAATTGTCTAATCTTCCACAGCAGGTGGTGCACACAGAAATAAAGCATGTGAAACCACAGCTTTGCTCTGACCGACCATGAACATCACATTGTTTCCATGTGATTTCTGTTTTCACTTCATGCTGCTGGTGCTGTGTCTGTGTCTTGGCCAGTGTTTTCATTCCCAACATTAGCAGTGTGTAAGCCATCTTTATTCCAGCATGATGCCAGTGAAAGAACAGTCGTAGACAGTCAAATACCCCCCCCCCCCCCATGTTTTCTCTGTGATTATTTCCCTATTCTCTAATCTCCTCTCGAGCCCTGCTCTCCTCTCGTTTCTACTCTTATTTGTCAGCATGATCTTAAAACAGTCCCGTGTTGCGTGTGCTGCACCGCTGCTCACATTTGTTTGGCATGTGCCATGAAGTTTTGCAGATGTGCGCTTTGCTCACGTCTTTTTGACAGCAACAGAAACGCTGCAGCCGGAACAGCTGCTGCCTGCTGAACAACAATCCAGGACAACCAAAGTACAATATGAATGAAGGCAGGACCTGCGTCCTTTGATCATTTTGAGTGTGTGTCTAAATGTAGTTTAAAGAGCTTTATTATTTTAGTTTATACTGTGTTTACATAGTGAATAGTTCTCAAACAACATTGTGTTTAATCAAATGATCACACTACTACTAACTAACACAATTATATTTTTCCAGCAAAAGAGAGCTGGTTGAACTGGACATAATTGGAATTTGGGGCCAACAGGATATAGATCCAGATTAATCTGGCCATGTTTATGCCTTAGACTACAGATTAAATTGCTTTTGTATTTTATTATTGGTGATTCAATTTGTCAAAGACCTTTAACATTAATCAATAATTCCCCTCACTTTTTTCTCTGTCTTGCATTCATATTTCTGATGAAATCCTTAAAAACTATGTTCCTCTACAACCACATTTTTTATTTGATGCCCCTCTTTCCAAACAGTATTTATTGCCTAAAAAACCAAGATGCAGTATTTTCAAGCTTATTTGGCCAATATATCCTGCATTCTGCTGTACATTCCTGTATATTTCAACAATGTCAATCCCTGCTGTGTGTGTGTGTGTGTGTGTGTGTGTGTGTGTGTGTGTGTATATACACTACCGTTCAAAAGTTTGGGGTCACATTGAAATGTCCTTATTTTTGAAGGAAAAGCACTGTACTTTTCAATGA
>JAVQJL010088352.1:0-19201 GCA_036024295.1 Nannoperca obscura | reverse complement strand
AGCTATAGAGAGCGCTTTTACTCACTATATATATAGCAAACTATTATATATATATATATATATATATATATATATATATATATATATATATATATATATATATATATATGCATAGCTTGTTATGATCTCTGATGTCAAGGCAGGGCATTTTCTACTGAAGCAAGACCAAGATATGGTCATCATGGACTTGACACTTTCCCTCTATTTCTACTACTGAAAGTCTGAAAGTCTGCCTCTGGCTCTCCAAACTTCATAAAGTAAAGTAAGTCCAGCAGCACATTCACATTTAAATACACCCCCAGCCCAAGACTGTCTTCTGAATGCTGACATTTGGAGCAAATCCCCTGCTGACTTAATCATGGCAAATATTGCGTGTCATTTGTTCACCACACTTGGACCTGGATGATGGTAGTGGTAGTAATTCACCACTGCTGTGAGAGAGAACTCCTGGGGTGACGTGCCTTGTGCTCAAATCTCTCTTTCCTTTCATTCCCCCCTTGTTTCTCTCCGTCGCGAGCTTCAGCCTGTCTCTGTCCCTTCTGCCTCATAGAGCAGAAGGACACCAGAGTTACTGTAGACAGAGACCATCTGTGAGGTAAACATATCTAGAATGCAGCGATGTGACTACCACACGGAATATCATTGATTTAGACAATCGCTGTGTGTACCGACGTTACATTTCATTTCAAGCCATTATGACTATTTCTGTTGAATTGTCTTTTAAAATAGATTAGCCTACAGTTTATCATAACTCATCCTCTGCCGTTCCTCCCCTCTCCAGAACCATCCCACTACTTGTTCGCTGTTTACCTTCCCATGTGCTAGGAGTCCTCCAAAGCCCGCCCCTCTCCACGCTGTGGCCAATCACACAGCTCGGGCTGAAAGAGGGAACAGCTTATGTATCCAATAGCTGCTTGCTCTTTTAGCGCGTCATCGAAAGAAACATGGCGGCGCACATTACCAGAGCTGTGAAGCGAATTGTCCCACAGTAAGTCAGTTTACGTGTTTTATTTATTTTTCTCTGGGATGTGCTCTGTCTCTCGTAGAAAAAAATTTACCCGGCAAAATTGAACGGCGCTACTTGTGGCTGATAAGTTTCCCTGTATGTCATGGTAGCAGCTGTTGGTCAAATGCCACTTGTTTTGTTGGCTGGGGAGAAGTACATCAGTCGGCAGCAGTGTTTCCACCAGTACATTCGTTTGTCATGTGAGCCAAAATGTCGAGGTATAGACTGCCTTGTAGCTACCTGCTTGTTGCGTTTTAAATTAGCTTAGAAAAGCTGGACATATGCATACAGAGCCTGTATTGAAGACCTCTGCCTGCGAGTATAAACCCTGCTGTGTTCTGTGCTCTTTGTGCTCTCTGCTTTGAATAAAGAGAATATTCTTAACGTTAAAGTTGTAAGAGAAAAGTACTGACCTGGCTGCTGGGAAAACTGCCAATGTAAAACAGAGAGTAGGGTATTTGTTAGCTTTTCATTGGTGCCATGACATGGGGTGCCATGTCACCTTGTTGGGTGCAGCCAGCTGTTTATATTGTTGCACAGCTGGACTGGAGATAGCTTGTAATAACTTTTCTGCTCCTGTGTACTCTGATGTTGAAGCATGTGTTTAATTTTGCATTCAATTTTGTTTCCATCTTGCTTTCAGTGGACCGTGATGGGAAAAAATAAAGATTTACACTTACTTTTGACTTATTCCATGTTGTCTAATCTAGCATTGTCAATATAAGGTTAATCTAGTTGCTTTTTCTCTGAGAGTTAGACGAGAAGGGTGATGGCACTGTCATGTTTCTGTCTGTACATGGTGGTTAGCCTAGCTGTAGCATAAAGACTTGAAGTAGGGTGAAACTGCTTACCTGGCTGTCTCCAAACTTCAAAAATACCCCACCAGCACCTCCCTAAAGCTCAAACTAGATACAGCGTGTGAATTGGTCACAAGGGTTACATTATAAAAGCTATATTGACAGGATCCTCAGATTAACGGTTCTTTACCTAAGAATGTACTGTGGTTTGTATCCTCATATTTGTGGTTATGATCATATTTCGGAAAGTACTGGCAGTCTCTCATGGCAGCCAGTTGTTGTTGTTCCACTATAGAGCCCTTCCCGTTCACTCTTCACACCCACTAATTTCCTGCCATCTAAACTGAAAACATTGTGGTCACAATCATATCTTTCATAACGGTATCTAATATCTAGGTGACAGCGGCCTCCAAGTGAATGTTTTGTTTCTATATCAATTGATATGACAACACTTAATGGAATCATGATAATGACGGTTATTGGTATCGCTTACACTTTGAGCCAAAGCCAAGATTAAACCACTTTGACAATGGAGCTAAACATAGTCCAATTACATGGGTTAAATCTGTAACGTAAAGCAAAGGTCAGTGAGGTACTTGTACAGTGTTGCTCTGTTAGTGCAGTCATGTGGTTCCACATTATAAATAATGTGATTCGTATCGCTAGCAGCTCTGTAGGCTGTACTGAGGCACAGCAGTCCTTTTTAGCTAAAAGCTCAATTTAGCATGCTAATGTGCTCACATCATGACGACAATGCTAACATGCTGATATTTAACAGGTTCAAGGTTGTTCACCCTCTTTAGTTCACTATGTTAGCATGCTAACGTTAGCGAATGAGCACAACACATAAAGTGCAACTTGGGCTTATGGGAATGTCATTAGTTTGGTCATAAACCAAAGTATTGGACAACTGGAAATTCTGACCTGATGGTGGTGCTAGATCAAAAGGGATCCCAAAGGTTATGTCAGTTTATCCACATAGCTAGTGTTGCTAAAAAGTCCATGTTTGCACTAAAACATGTTACACAATGGCGTAGTACAGTCTGAGATGTTAAGGGCTACTTACTATAAATGGTATTCACTTCACTCACTTCAATAGACACATTTCTACTGTCTCACAGTATATCGTCAAATATAGGATACAGTGTCTTTGGCGCTTGACTCATATTAGGGACTAAATGTCAGGATCCAGCCTCTGCTGCTTCAATTTTGACCATTCTTTTAAAAATCTGTTTCTTGTAAGCCACCCAACTTTATGGCAGTGCAATATTAAATCACTGGAGTACTCCTTTTTAAGTATAGCAAGAAATACAAACGAGTACATGCATATTAGTCTTGTGTGCAGTTCTGCAAGATGAGTCATGAGATTATTTGATGGATGGTTGGCAGTTAAAGTTGTATTTTGCTCTTCTACCTTTTCTAAATTGTCATGTGAATCACATAGGAGCTATAATGAGAAACTTCAGTTTTGAATGCAGTTACAAAGAACTTAAGTGGCTTTAATATTTTAGTAATGTGTCTGTACTGGTCTGGTCGACTACATTGTGACATGTGGCTCTAATTCAAGGCGCATGAATTTCCAGAGGCACAAAGCTGATGATCCTGCCAAATTAGAGTGTGAAGTGACTGTCACGCCATTCTGGTGTGTGTGTGTTTGTTTGAGCTTGTGGTGATTGCCTGAACAGATTAGAAATAAAATATTTATATGTACTTAGCATCTCAATTTCTTTCCTGTAGTTTTTTAAAAATTGATTTATGAAATTAAATCTATATATGGTATGCAATGTGTAGACTTGCGTACAGCACGAGCATATTAAAAAGTCTCTCTTCCTAATAGGATTCATATTGAATTGTGGCTGGTGTTTCTGGGAAGCAGGACCTACATGGTTAAATGCAGCACTCTCACATGGCTGGAACGAGGAGAGGAATGTGTGTGTGTGTGTGTGTGTGTGTGTGTGTGTGCTTGTTTTATGGACAGCCTAGAGCCCTCGTCCTGGCATTGGCGGCAGACTGCTCTTTGTCACAAACACCCTCATGTCAAAGATGCAACAGCATCCTGGAGGAAGCATTGACTGCCGCTATGAAGTCTACAAGTGATGAAAGTAGCCTAGAGGTTGTCAATTAAGAGAGCCAAGGCCTGGACCTTATAAGTTAATGGGCAGTTCCCCCTCTCAGGGCCTGCTAGGGCTTTATAGCACAGCTTATAAAAACCCCAAGTGTAATGCACCCCTATAACGTTTTCAATTAAGAGAAGGGGCATAAAGCAGTGCAGACACTTGACAGTCATGCTAGAATGTTTATAAAGTGGCATTTGGCATAAATTGGGAGGGAAATTTTCAATTGGCCCAGTTGTTTTAAAGCAGCAGCTACTGTGCAGAATTTTATTTTGATGGCGCATCATGCTGATTGGAAGCATTACTGACTTCCTGGTGTCTTCCCATTACCAGTTCTTTTAGCTTGGTCATATGGACACACGGCCTGAAGTTTAAAAGCCCTCTCAGTTGTAAAAGTGATTAGAAACAAGACGAGACAGAATTTTAATATACACTTATGCACAGATTATACACTCTGAATACCAGCACAAAGCGTCATCATAAATGCATTAGTCATTTCAGTCCATTGGAAAATTCCATTTTCCTATAACACGAGATGAAAACATGTAATGCAATTTAAGAAAATGACATAAAACTGAAGATTATTATTTGTATTACCATAATTAGCCCTAGTTTGTAACGCTATTAGAAAAAAGCAGTAATTCTAAATGCTCAGAGAAAATCCCTTCAATCGTCTGGTGTCTTCTGTGGTCCGGCTAGAGTAGAAAAATAAATGAGTGTTGAATAAACACCAGTGTGTTGACACCTCATTTCCTCATTGATTGGTGGTGGAAGCTGAGCTTGAGGTGTGTGGCCATAATCCAATCAAGCAAGAAAACAACCATGGGGACTGTGTAACTAAAGTCTTAAGCTAGACTGTGCAGGTTGACCAAGTAACCTCAAACCTTATGCTGTATGCATTTTTATTTTATTTTATTTTAAACTGTGTAATGGCTCATCTAATCCCTTGGCCAATCTTTTTAATCTTAACTTCTAAAAGCCTTCTCCTTTCCCCTTTTTATATTATGTATGAGTCGGTCACTGTCAGGCAGGAGACTGTTGTCAAGCTGAATGAAACAACACTAATGAATTACAAGATGTTGTTCAAGTAAACTAAATCTACACCCCGACTGCCTGTAGATGTCTTCACCAGTGCCTACAGAGGCTTTTTTTTTTTTAAGCCAATGAATCAATAAATCGCTCTATTACCTGTTGTTGACCCAGCTAGTCTTTCCTTTGAAATGTGTTACAGAGCATTAAGTAACACATGTTGCTGTGTGAAAACAAAGCTCTGGTGGCTGGTGTGGTCACCAGCTGAGTAAACGTGGTTGAGGGAGCAGTGTGGGATGGCAGAGAAGAGAGGCCTACACTTGTCCCAGCACCGACCAAGGTGGATCCATGCGGCCAACAGATGGATATGTTACCCTGTAGAAAAAGAAAAAAAAAACCCCAACCAAAACAAGTATCTCTGCTCTAGCACTGAAGCCTTTGATCAACAGCACATCTTTGGCTTCAGAGTAGGACTTCTTTGGACCCCAGAGCGCACATGGAATCGCATCTGTATAAACACGGCCAGGCAGGAATGTGTGAACAATGCAACAAAAGAATTTTGTTCTAGAAACGTGGGGTGGACTTGGCTAACAAGTGGTTTATGTGGTTTAGAGTTTGAGCGTGGTGGTCGGATCAAATGAGAAGCTGAGGAAATATTCTCTGTTTTTAATGATAACACGAGGGGGGAAACTCGTGTTTTTGCTTTTTACAGATGTGAGTCAATACAAGTGCCGTGATGAAATGACCCTGTCTTAAGATGAGTGCAAGGTGTCAAAAACTTGTGACACAGCAATGTATATAATATAAATTGCATTTTAATCAAATGTCACCTGTATTTAAACTTTTTTAAGTAATTGTAGTGTAGCTGTCCAGGCTACTTCACATCTACCTATTTACATGTTGTCATCATAATCTATTTGCTCGGTGTACAGCCATTAAATGAGTTTGGATATTACACACAGACCTCCTTAGAGAGACCACCATATTTCCTCTGCAGTGTCATGACAAGTTGTACCCTGTGTTGATCTATTTATTGAATTTTATTAAAGTATTTACTGTAGGCATGACTAACAATTTCTAATAAATAGTGTGTTGGGCTGGTACAGTTTACCTCATGTAGCATTAATTGGGTAGCAGTCACAGTTTGTGTGTGGGCAGGATATTGCTTCCAGATTTGGAGTCAGCTCCACAGTCAAAAGGCCAAAGGAGTTCTTTTGGCTATTAAATAGATACAGGTTTGGGCTCAATTTACACCCTAGAAAACCGTGGGAGTAAATCTGCATCACTGACATTACATTGTTTTTAGCATTTATTAGGGGCAACTGTGTCTTGCCCTTTTCCTCTGCCACCATGGTGTTTTGGTCTTCTCACGACACAGAGGTTGGCTCATTGCCTTGGTGATGGTCGGCTAGTTCCAGGTTGGTGAGGTGTAATTTACCCAGCATTTCCTGTCTGATACACAGCACCCTAATGAGTAAGAGGCCTGCTTTTATAGCAAAGTGTTTGTTAACCAGGCACAACGTGTGTGTGTGTGTGTGTGTTTCTCTTTGCCATTCTCTTAACATGTTTGTTTAAGCATTTGTACACCTATAGGTGGTACATACGTGTGGCCACATGACTGCAGTTCTCGGGCTAGCCTCTCGGTGTCAGCCTTGACGGTGTGCTTTTGAGACGAGGACCTTGAGAGCAGCTTGTGATGTTTGTTCTAGTACCAAGTGAAGTTTCATCCCATGAATGTCCCTCATTAAATAGACTTACTGAGTGACTATCCAGGAAACTTAATCTAGAATACCAATAGTCATATATATATATATTTTTTCTTCTTTGAAGAGACATCTTGATATCGGGGGGGGGGAGAAAAGTAGTATTATTAGTCTGTGCCCTTAGAAGTAAAAATTGTAGCAATTTTAGTAGCAAAATGTATTAAAATTAAAATCGACCTAACAAAAATAAACCAAAGTGAATCAAAAGGCTTAACTACTGCTTTACTTTGCCATTTAATGCTTAAAGATTTGTCAAATAGCTGATAAGTTATTCGGCAGAAAATCAACAAGTAACTGATTTGATAATCAGTTAATTGTTTAGGTCTTTTTAAAAAAAGATTTTTTTAGGTAACCTACCACAGATATTCAGATGTAAATTAAACATCTTTGATGTTTGTTTTTTTTTGACTGCTGAGTAAGCAAGTGTAAAACATTGCATGAGCAGCTGTTGACAATTTTGACATTTGACAGACTTGATGATCAATGGACAAGCTAGTATTCATGAGCTTAACTCAATAGATAAACATACCATTGTAATTATATAATTACTGCAGCCAGTCACAAACAAGTTGTTGTGATTTAATGTACTTGCTGATGCATATTGTTAATTTTGGCCCAATGTGTATATATATTCAAGATACCTAAGCAAATGGCCTTAGATTTCCCATGGTGAGGACCATGATAACCAACACGAGTTTGTGCGTGTGATTTATTTTTGGTATTCCTAAATCAGACCTATGGAGAAATACAGCAGTATTTTAGTAGCAAAGAGTGCATTCTATTTGTGTTCCAGTGTTTTCAAGCCATGTGGTCTATTAGCCCTAATGAGAAATCACAATAATATTCCAACAGTTTTATACTCTAATTGATCTTGTGCTTGCTGTTATATTTCTTTGTTATGGCTTTTCGCAGCTTATCTACAACAAGAAAACTTCTCTCCTTGACCAGTCAACATTGAACAGCTATGAGTATTAGCACACCAAACCCTCCACCGAGGACAACTGTGATGTAAATAAGAAATCTCCTATTTATTTTTTTTTGATTTATCTGTGCAAACAGAGAAGAGTTGGCTGGTTTCTTTTGGTATTTTGCCCTATTTGGAACTGGCTTACAACTTCTCATCACATCACTGGCACAAGTTGCAGACAGGCAGCCTCCTGTTAGCGCTGTACTTCATTAGAACCAGGTTTCAGTGGTACCACACACATTCAAACAGCAGGGCCATCTCCCGAGCATCAAAGGAGATTTTATACAAAGGCTTGTCTCTGTGTCTGTCTTCCCATCAGTGTCTGCTAATGATGCATGCTGCACACATTTTTTGTTATTATTTTTTTTAAGCATTGACACCCTCCTCTCCCTATCACTCATTCACACTCTGAATCTCTGCTTCCATTTCTCTCTCTCTGTCTCTCTGTCTCTCTCTCTCTCTCTCTCTCTCTCCCCCTCTGCCTTTCGTGGTGTTTGTTTGGCTGCTGGGTTTTGTTTGTTTATTGTTTCCAGATGGCAGACGCAGACTTCATTTGTGTGGCTTTCAAGTTCCCAGAGAGCTTTTTACTGCCTTGGCTCAAGCGCTTATCCTGTTTCCTCTAGCCGGGCTTTATGATGGGCCCTTTTTATATGTAGCAACTGGAAACAACTGTCACTACCAGTCTGCGTCAGAGAAAGCAGTCGAAAGCCCAGATGAAGTGTCTCTTTTTCTGTGCGCTCTCCATCTGAACATCTTCATTAGTGACAGTGCAGCCGATCCACAGATGAGGACGGTGTTTCTCTTCCCTGAGGGTGAACTTTCACCGGCTTTATAGGATAAGGGAATACCCTTGATTGTGTTCACTACCGCAAACTTCAACTGCATCATCAGCCGCCCCACAGGGAAATGGGATACAATGTGCAAAACTAATTCTTTGTTGACATGACGGTTAGGCAGCGTTCTCACATTAGTGATGAAGCTGGTAGTGTGTTTTCTTTTTTTTTTTTTCAGGACCTTGCTGAGTCTAGTCTGGGCATCATTAAGCGCTGTGACATCACTTATTTACAGGAACCCAGGAGGGCGACTTGCCCAGTAAATGTGGGGGAGGACCAGTGCATGTCTTTACTCATCGGATGCGGTTTTAAGACGGAGCAGTAATCAAAGCTCTCAGCTATATAAAACCCACCCCTTCTCCTTAAGGAGGCCTTTTCTCCTGGCTGCTGCTGAATGAGTGATTACCCTGGCATTCCAACCTGCTTAATCCCATTTTTAGCAGTGATTTAACACAGAGTAGCGGTGGCCAAGGCACTGCATTCACTGACCTACCCCCCCAACAAACTAGTCACTGGAAGGAAATGTCAACCCCGGCTTGGCTTCATATTTCTGTAACATATTAACAGATAAGTTGGCCGAGCAGACGCATTTTCACATGTAAAGCCACTGTGGCGGATTCCAGGAAGCCGGCTGTGTCACTGTCCCAGCCCTGAAAATAATGGCGCGCGTCTCAGATGACATCAGCTCTAATCACAGGATAATGATGTGCTTGTTTATTATCTGTCGGGGTCCATGGCGTGTGCAAAGATGGAGGTTGTACTGCCATATATGTTGGGTATGCTGGATCGGTCATCATACTAACCCACTTGTGACCCTCCACAAGGGGATCGGAGCTGAAGTGTGAGGGGATCTGACTTTAATGTTCACGTAATCAGTGGTGTTTGTGTTTTACCACCACTGAGCGCCTGGCTGGCCGGCTAATCTCATCAGGGTTTGGGCTCTGGTGCTGGGGTGAGGGAGAGGACAGCCTAGCATGACCCATATCCCCGTGCCAGGACAGCTACAACGCTGTCCGGCTCTACTGCGCAGTTCCATCAGAGTTTACTACGAGGCCCTTTGCCAGGGTGTTTACTACTGAACTGTCTGGCACAACAAGATAATGCCTGTACTAATGCCCTCAAAGGACACAGCCACTCTCACTAAGGAGGGTCTGCTCTTTTTCATCATGTCAGACTCTTTGCAACTACTTAATAACATTGTGGCACAATAACGGGGTATAGACTGGGTTTACATTGTACCAGGTTAATCGTGCTAATAGGTAATATTCAGCCCCCCAAATGCAAAGAGTGAGATAGAAGCAAGAGAACGACTTCTGTTTGCTTGTGGACGAAATTGATCAAATATTTTCAGAGGTTTTATTCAGATTATAGAATGGTATGTTACTTAACGAAAGCCTCTCTTCTGGTTGCATCTCTTCTCTTTGGCCTACGGCAGTCTATAAAAGCTTCTGCCTGAGTTCTTGCTCTGTGCAGTTAATTGATTATCATGTTGGATCAACACCTGACAGTGTGAGCCAAGGCTGAACATTGTAAGCTAGGGGTGTGCGATACAGCCAACCTCTTCTATCACCCGTACATGTAATTTTATATTGCGGTAACTGTATATATCACGATACATTGTTCTGTAAATTCAATTAAGAAATTGTTTAAAATAACCATACCATACCACACTTCATGCTCTGTATTTACAATTTCACTCTCCTCTTCCATGTTTTCTTGTGACTCTTTCTCTGCGCCGGTTGGCAAACCGGCTTAGAGGTGCATTACCACCACCAACTGTCACTCTCACGTCACTTGAGAGCGTGGTAAGCGGTCCTGCAGCCCAAATCACATTACTTTGCGAAGCAGCCCTGATTTACCACATAGCCTGACCTGAGTGTATATCAGAGACACTAAGCGATAGCTCCCACAGTGGAAAAGGAATTGCCAAACCACTTTTTATGAGCTTCTCAAAGATGAGATTTATTGCAGTGAAGTTGAATTGCATTCAATTGTACGAATGTGCCTAATACACTGATAACTCTGTGTATAATAGAGTTTACTCTACCCTGGAATCTCAACTAAGTGGCCGCTAAACTCCATCAATAGTCAGGCAACACTGCTAAGGCCGTGTTCAGTCCAATAGGTACCCGCACCACACAAAGAATTAATGGAAGTTTGATTTTTAGACCACAGATGGCAGAATTGTGGATACAGTTAAGTCTCTTTTGTTGACTCTGTCAAATATACATGCCTTTACAGGAACCTGACACCATGTTAACAAATCTGAGAAGTCACCCGTTAGCTTGTCACGACAGTAAGGCAGCAAAGGCGAAATTAATTCAAACAAATTGTGTTTTCATTCATTAGATTTTTTTTGTGGTAGAAATTCAAATTTCACACTATTATTATTATTATTTCTACTACACAAGGTAGTTCTTAGTAGGTTGTAGGTAGATCTACTGTTAGCAGGTTGTATAAAAGGCTTGTTTTTGGTTCTCCACCGTGAAATACCCTCTGTTACACACATTGTTGTTTTAGTGAACCCTATACCATTGCACTCACTCTGCTGCACCCATGGGAGGTCAGAAACCTGCTCAGTCCTCTCCCTCAACTCACCGTCCAACCTCTGCATGCGCACACACACACCCACACACACACACACAGGAAACAAATCAGCAGCTGGCTGTTTGATGGTCTAATTTAAACCAGTGGATATTTTTGAGCCATTTCAATCCCCTGACATCTGCCAGTGTGTGCGTGTGGACACAGGGGCATAATGAAGGAAGTTCCTTTTTATGCGAGGGATGGATAGTTTTTCCTATTTTACTCTTACAATGTATTCTAAATATTTAGTTTTCCATTTTATAACAAGGCTAGTCATTGATATGGAGGCCAGGAATGGCTGCACCACCCTTTTGTGCGCACCTCTTGATCACATGCGCATTCACTGATGTTTCATCTGCCTCGCTGGGCTCCAAGTAAAGCAAGCAGTCCATATCTATTCACACCAAATCTCCGATCCACCACAGTCACGAAAACAAAAGAGTATTTGACCTCCTGTCTGCGACTTCTTACAATTCACCTTTATGGTAACACATGCACGCTCTGTTAGATTGCCGTGTAATATCCGTTTTCTGTGTGTGGCGCGGAGAACTGCTTATTAAACCATCACATCCAGTTTTGCTCAGGCTTTATTGGCCTTTTAATTTGCAATAATAATTAATGCAGATACTCAGACATCCATCTGGGAACACATGTTCAGATCTAACAAACCATTTAAAATAGTTAAAATTCTCGCCTCGGCCTAATTATCACCTAATAGCTGGTGTGGCAACAAACAAGTAATTATTATCTCTTTTGCTTCTATTAGCCCGACCCATGAATGCAGACACCTCTGTGTATGGTAATAAAGGGTTCGTGTTTATGAAAATTGACTCACGGTGTGAAATGCTTGTAGAGTTTTAATTTGAATTTCAACTTGATCCTTCCTAACTTCAGAATTTTGGTTTAGCATTTGTTTCGGTATTTTATCTCCCATATTCAGGTGTATATGTATATATGTGCAACATATGAGATATTACTGGACAACAAACTTGTGTTTATGAAAATGCATGAATGTTTTTATTCACAAAAAGGAAAGTAAATACTATTAGCAATTTATCAAACACATACCAGGTTTTTAGACTGAATGTGTCACCTGAAACATGTTTAGCCAACAGCCTGCTACATAAAGCTTATTAAATCAGTAGATTAAAAGCATGCCTTGCCGTGATAAGAGACGAGAATACAGACATGCACACATAGACACACAAACACAAGCAGCATGGTAAGTTGGTGTATCTTTGATGTATCACGAATTACAAAGAGACTCCCCCCTATCAAAGGATTACAAATAAACTCCAATGAAAAGACTGATGCACAAAAGGTGGCCTATGTTCTTTCTTTGTGTTTGTTTGAAATAAAGTCTGTTATGAATTAGTAGTTTGTGTTTCTGTTTTTGATCTAAATGTACCACTTTTTTTATTTTTTTATAGTGGAATTTGTTAAAAAATGTCCTCCCAGTTTAAATAAAAGTGGTGTTTGCTATTCAGTTGCATTCACCATGAAAAATGGACTATGCACTGAATCAGACAGCAGTATAGGCCAGACCACAAGCAAATTGCCATGCCTTTTAGTCCCATCTTCGATGATGCGGTACTTCCTCAGGCTTTTGTCTCCAGTTTGGGGCACAGCTGTCAGGCTAGGTGCTATCCACGCTCCCCTCCCAAAAACCTCAGGCCACGCGCCGCTGCACCCCAAACACTAAATAGGAGCATTAGACACACCATGTTAAGGGCTGCTGGTGTTTGAGCTGTGGCTGTGGGTGCGTGTCTTGTCCAATGGCCAGAGACATGTGCATTATCACAAACGCGCACACACACAGCTGCACACCATGCTGCAAAAGTTATCCTGCTCTGTACCCTTCTATAAGACAATAGATTTATTCTTTTGTGTTAAATGTCCCATTGTCCTATTGCTGACTTCTGTTTTGTCTGTTGCCCGTTGACCCCTCTCTCAGCTTTCGGTTTCCCCCCGCCCAGCTACAGATCTGCACTGTGAAAATACCCACAAGGCCTATCTACCCATATGTAGTGTTACAGATTTTGATTATGCGCCACCGGCATCACACCCCAGCAGGGTATATCCAAACATGAAAATTAATTCACAGCTAAATGCTGCTATATGCAGTCTGAGAGGGAGAGGAGAGGAGAAATCAAACACAGGTTTACACCAGTGAGCAGCCCCAGTATTAAGAAAGAGAGCCTAAAGGCAGGCAGAGAAGGCAGTGTTCATTAATGTGCAAAGCAAATGTAACAATTACATCCCCCCTGCCCCTTCATACAACACACACACACACACACACACAGGTGCATAGATGTAATGGTCATTTCAATAGAAGGGAGATTGCGGGGGATTTCAATGGACATAAAACAAATATTTAAAAAAAACTGACCGAAATAAAACGGATGTAAAATATTTCCAGAGCTGCTGAAACATCAAGTTAATGAAAAAGGAGAATAAAATCAGCATAATGTAATAGCTGTAATTGTAAACAGAGCTGAACATTCGCAGGAGAGCTACATTGATCAGTCTGAAATATGAGTTTGGGTGAAGCTGCTCTGTGTTTACAAAGCAAACTTGTTACCTTTTTTTTTTTTTTTTTTAACTTGGGGATGTTGACCACTAATTTACCTCGCCACTTTCAGATTTTCAAGTTCTCTTGTCTTTGTCTATTTTAAATAATGAGGTTTATAAAGAAAAAAATACAACTTTCTAAGTTTGATATTTTTTCTCAAGCTGAAGGCATTGATGACTTTTTAGCTGCATCTATGGCGTCCTTTTTAGCCTGTCTGTTATGAACTTTAGCATGAAAGAACTTGGGCATGACTTTGTCTCAGAGCAATGCAAATGGAATTGCCCCCTGATGGTTTGGAATGCACCCAGCTGGCCTTTAAAAGGTGATAATTGGAAAATACAGGATGAAGCCACAGTCAAAGTGGGGGGACCTTGTGTTTGACTGAGTTAGCCATAGCAAGGATGGAGGAGAGAGAACAGGAGAGATGAAGAAAGAAAGAAAGAAAGAAAGAAAGAAAGAAAGAAAACATGGAGGGGAAGAATCAAATACATACATTTTTAAAATGTCTTGTATGTTTTCTCTTACTTGGATTTCACTGTGTGCAAAATGCAAACAGAATCCAAGCTATGCAACTCCCTGTTTCTGAGAAATTCCAGAATTCACTTTTTTTTGGCCTTGGAGTTTAATGATATACATGTTACTAATGTCTTATGTGTTATTTAATATTTGAGCCATAAATGCAGAGCATAGGGTGGTCAGTGTGCAGTGCAGTACAGTAACTGGTATTCAGATACTGCACCTCCAGCAGGATTCAGTTGCAGTGTGATTGTCTGTGGTCAATGAGGAAGATGGCACTTTAATAGCGCTTAGATATACAAGTGCAGTGCAGAAACATTTTCAACAAACTGACGAAAACGTTGGATGCTAACTGTGTCCTATGTGTGCAAAAGAGGTGCAAGTGGGATAAGAAATCGTTTGCAATTTAGACATAATTACTAAAGAGGAGGAAAGTTCAGGTTCATTTTTGAGATGCTTTAAAGACAAAACCAGTCTTAAGAGCATCATATCCTTGCTGCTGACCTTTTAAATGATGCTTCTTTTGCACAACTTTAAATTGAGCAATTTACAGCATAATTTGAATATAATGTCGGCTATTCAGTGTGAGCATGTGTGCAAGTTGTCGTACTGGTTCAATTCCTGTATGATTTTAATTGCACATGGTTTTATTTTATGTAGGTTATAATACTTAAGATTTCAGTGGTGTTTGCTGCTAGTGTGTTTTTTTTATTTTTTATAATGCAGGTTCATTTCAACTTAAAATACCTATGCACTGACCAGTGGAGGCAGCAAACTTGTCTTTAGCAGCTTCTCTTCCAAAAATGCAACAGAAGAAGTGCAACTCGTTTGTGTTTTATAGTTTATAGTGCACCTAAACACCCTGTGGGTTGAGAGCAGTCATCATGTCGTGTTTTTATTAAGAACACTAAAAGAGATGGTCAACAATGTTATCTGGTAAAACGGAAGCCCTGATCAGAATTTGTCTTCTGCATTACGTAATATGTGTGCATGCGCTTTTTTGTCCTCTTTTCTCTGTGAATCTCTGAAGTATGCAAGTAGAGTGCAGGAAAGGCAGACTTTGCCAGCAACAGTTATAAACTATAGTAGTAGAGAGGCACTTACAGATGCATTGACTTTTTGTTGCTGAAAAAATGCTCCATAAATAGTATTAAAATGGGGCTTCATACAATGAATGATCATGCCTTTATCACACCGTAGAAACCCGTGGAAAGATGATGTCCGACTAAAGCTTTGACCGGAAAATCTGCTTTAGAATTTACTGAGGGAGCTATTGAGAGGAGCTAAAATGCTTGTCCCTACTAATTTATTAAAACCTGACACAGCATTCCTTTTACTTCTCGGGAAGGAAGTGTAGTGGGGAGGTCAGGAGGCCTGTACAGAAGCTCTTCCTTTTACAAGGCAACATTCAAAGCATTTCTTCAATCCTCCTCTTGTGTTAGGCCAACCTAGTGTAAGCCTGTGCATCCGGTCTCCATTACTGTGTTCTCTTCCAAGAGAATGTGACGGTGATAAGGCTCTTTTGAAGTCCGGCTTTACTACAGGACCTCTAGAGAGGGAGAAAGCCAGGTGCTAAACTGGAGAGAAAGCTCAGCTAGCTATCTTTTACTTTTTTGAACTTCAGGTGTTAGAAGAGTTTTAGATACGTTCTGGATGTCTTTACCACATGATTCTAAATCTCTCCCTCCTTTGCATTTGGATAAGAATCCTAAGGCATCAAGGTTAATTTATTGTCACTTTACAACACAGGGCTGCACAATGAAATGTAAGTTGTTGCCCCTTTTTGCAGACACACATAACATACATACACATTTTAATATAATGAAATAAAACAAAAACATTTACAAAATGACCATATCTTTGTGTGCATTGATTAAAAAAATTCCATATCATAACATTTCAAAAACATGTTGGGCATTAGGCTACACTCCAGTCAAAACAGTCAAGCGTCATGCCCTGTGTCAATCAGCAGACCTTTCCAGCAACAACATGCCCACACCCATTCTGCAGGAAACCGTTCACTAACTTCAAATGGAATTTTCTTAATGACTTCCTGTACCTGATGCCTACTTGTGCTATCTGGAGCCCAGCGATGGACAAGTCTGACAGTACTCCTGACATCTGACCTTGACTTTGCATTTCTGTTGTGTTCAGGAATCACCATTGAGAATAATGTTGATGCCGATCGCTCAGTTCAGCTCAATGTCCTGCTTATGTTTGGGAAGAGTAAACCCCCATTCAACCCACATTTCATTCTTTATACCCACTTGAGCCACGGACAAATACTCAGCATTTAAAGAAGCAGAGGGGCCTCAGCTGTACTTCCATAGAGCATACACTATAAAATTACCAACTAGCTAGCTTGGTTAGCCATCTGTTTGCCCCATAAGTAGATTCTCTTGCAGTTCGCTACAATATCTAATCCAGAGGGCTAAAGGTTTGTGTTTTTTCTTTGATTTTGCAGAAGCGTTTGAAATTATGTCAAATGAATTTGGAAAGCAAGGCTTGCATTGTTTACCCTGCTATACACTGTTTTTGCTGGTGTCTCGATATACTCTGTGCTTTAATACATGATGTCAGTCTGGTTATGGACTGTGTTGTTGTCAAACAAGCTGAAAATGTGACATGTAAGTTTCCATGATCCTCCCAGTAAGGGAAGGAAGGGGGTACTGGTTATTGCCCACCCCCGCCCACACCACACCCTTAATGGAGAAATAGGCCAAGGTAGGGTCCTGCTCTTTCCTCACTTTCCACATTGTGTTTGGGTCAGTGTTTATGTTTCTGAACGTTTCATCTACTAACACAGCATCATTAGGTTTGCTACATCAGCCGTTACCGCCGGTATGACAATACAACGCCCTCAGTTCACCGTTAGACCAACATTCGCCAACCTTTTGTCTCTTTCTAGAACTGCCACACTGTAGTGCATGGAGTGGTGTGGAAAGCAAAAGTGTTGGCATTTTGTCTAACTGTATGCTTAAAGCTCTAATATTGTTTCACATCAAAACTTCAGGAAAATACCATACACAAATAGCAGTTGGCATATTGCTCAAATTGCTCCGTAATAAATGAGCCCAGTTATGAACATAGTTTGCTTGCCTGCAAATAAGCTGTTGATGAAACACTGGATGTGAGTCATTTTGTATAACAAGGACACCTGTGCAAAATTCTAATACAATCTAATAGCCCTGGATTAAATATTACCCATTTAAAGCTAATAATGACATAATAATAATAATTTTTTATGAGAATTTGCGAGGGAATTGTTAATTATACTTATTGGTCATTTTGTTGCAGTAGTCTGTGGTACTTCTTATACTGAACAACATTATACTGTAATGTTAATCTAATGTTTTCTGGGCAAAATAACACGTTTCTTCTATGTGAAGTTAATATACTGTAACAACTAATGCTCTGAGTGCATGTTTGAGCTTCTTTATAATAGATAAGAGTGACGTCTATGGCTGAGAGGCCACTGTGAAAACGTAGCTTAGTATTAATCCAAGTAATTCCATGGGGGTCAGCACACGTTATCTGACCCGAGGTCTGTACCCCAGTGCTGCCTGGTTTCGTATATATTTGCAAATGCAGTACTTACTTGAATGGCTGTTTGTATTTGATTGCATTACATTCTACAAGCGTTGCCTTTTTGTTTTGTCCAGCCCTGGAGGTAACGGCTTGGCTCATTGTTTTTTTTTTCTTTCAGCAGGTCAGGGTCTTTAACTCAAAAATTCCTTGCTTCTCAACTGCAACTCCTCCCAACATCTAAGGCCTTCAGGTTGTGGAATCTCTGTCACACTGAAGACTGAAGAGATTTTCATTCACTTGGCATTTTGGCAATTTATTAACATCGGTTGACACAAAGAGGCATGTGTCAAAAGTGTCTGTATTCAAAGACGTGTAGTTCCTCCCCCAAACCTTAGACCTATATGTGGTCCAACAAATGATCTTTTTGATCTTACAGTAAGGTTTTAAATCAACTTTTTGTCAGCTACTGAAAAATAAGTCTCGTCACGCATTGAATTTAATTTGGCGTGTGGTGCATTTGAAACGTATGATACGTTAACATTATCAAACTGTTCTGGTCCTGTGGAACACTGGGACACCATAAAACGAAGGCAGTGTTTGTCGGCCTCTTGCACTTTCAAAGGGCTCACTGACTCATCAGTGACTGTGTTGCGGGGAAAGTCTGTACAAGAATTCTCTCCATGTGGTGCACAACACCCGCAGCACACAAGAGCTCTGACAATCCCAGCTTCCTATTTGCATCACAGCTTTTGCTACAGGAAATTTGTTGTTGATTTTAATGATGTGGCGGTGTGCAGACCTGTTGTTGTTTTTTTTTGCCAACCTATTTGACTTAACAGAGCCATAGCAAAGTTAGATGTGGAGGATAACATTTGACCACAACCAACTTTACTTGAGTTAATCATTTAATTACTGTTGTCAGGCTATTTTGTGGCATAGTCAGTTCAAACGTATAGTATAAACGTGTGTGTGTGTAAAATATGCATAAGAAGTGGATAAGGCTTTTAGAAGTGCATTTCATATTTGTATGTATAGTAACTGCAAAAACGTGTGACAAGAGACAAGCCCCAGGTTGTAGTTAAGGGTTAATGCAGAATGTGTAGGCATACCTCAATCATGTAAGGTCCCATGGACCGACTAGAAGGGCTGTCAGCTTACAATCCTTTTTTATGTGGGGTGTGGGGAGGGGCTTTGGGCTGCTATGGGGGGGTGGTTGGTTGTGGCCTATATAATACTTTCATGGTTTTGGCAGTCAGATTTTCAAGAAACTTCCTGGTGTGTCAGGATCAATCGGGCCTAAGCCAGTCTTAATTAAAGGCTTGGGGCTGGGCAAAAGTCGAGGGTAAAAGGCATCCCTGTTGGTTAAAAGAATGAAGCGTCTGTCATTACAACACTATAGGGAGCATCGGCTTTATTACTTAAAATTCCTGTTTTAAAAAGTCTTTCCGTTCAATGACATATCTGTGTGTATATATATATATGTGTGTGTG
>JAVQJL010088351.1:0-19447 GCA_036024295.1 Nannoperca obscura | reverse complement strand
CGTAAACAACACGTATTTAACACGTATTCAACACGTAAACAACACGTATTCAACACGTGAACAACATGTTGTCAACGCGCTAGAGGTCACGTGATTGTGATCCGGACGGCGTTCCATAGGCTCGCACGGCCACTGACGGCCGTGACGCAGAGGCACGTGCGGATTGAACGACAGGCTGTAAACACGGTGGTCCTCACATGGAGACAACAACAACAACAATAATAATAATAATAATAATAATAATAATCCTGTACAGTCAGAGAAAAAATATTAATGAAAACAGCACACTTATGTTATTGCTGTGTTCCAGCTTAAAGACCGGAGCGCAATAAGGTCAGGCGGACAGGGCCCCCCCCCCCCCCAAAAAAAATAGGCCTAGCTACAATAATCTCTGCATTTATCTTTTGGGGCTTTTTATGCTACTGCCTGATTTGATTTGAACTAATAGACACCTGACATATTGGCCTTTTGAGACCAATTAAATTAAATTATTTTTAAAGAGCATGAAGAGATCGACTGACTTTAAATCTATTTGCCTAAACAAATATAATAGTCGCCTTTAAGTTAAGGACAGCTGAATAAAGTAGGTCACAGTCCAGGGAAAGACCACGTTTTACAGAATCAAACAAATCAGGATGCTATTATTGACCCAAGGCTTGTCGTGTCCCGAGGAGCCCCCTTATTGGTTGTTCTCTGTTGCTATAGTACCAGACATTAGATGCTGAAGTTCCACGCGCGACTTCTGCGTTGGTGCAGCAGGAAGTGCTTGTGATGTTAGAGAGCAGGGAGAACTCTGCACAACTGCACTGACTAACGAGTCTGACTCACACACAGTAACTCGCCTACAGTGTGTGTGTGTGTGTCAGTGATAGCAAGAAAGCCAGAGAAGGAGATAAGAAACCTCCAGAATCCTCTTCCTTCCCAAGACACATGCATAAACACGTGAATGATTGATAAAAATAAATAATAATAATAAAAACCCTGCCAGCAAAGTTATGTGAACAGTATAATGGAAGTGCTGTGAGATGCTCAGGAGCTACACTGAAATCTGTGCACTGGGTCTGCTGCAGGCACCGGAGGACATGGATCACTTTGTGCATTTGTTCTTCATAAATAATTACAATATTCAAGATGATGCAAAAGTCACTGTATATAAGAGTGGCTTACTGTATATGGCACCCTTTCATAGCTCCGAATCACTGCCTACATATTTTATTTGTTGAGCAATTCAAATAAAATAAAAAAAATGAATGTAATTCAGTTTGATTGCCAGGCGAACCCTTTCACGGGGTCAAACTAAACACACATTTTTGAGTTTGGTCTCATAGGCTAATAATGTGAATGATGTTTTGACCCATAGGTGACCATGTAACCTTTCTGTGGAAGTTAAAACATAAAAGTTACCAAATTTAGAGGTAAAAGATTATCACCTTGATAGTGATGCTGTGTTACTTTGTCCCTCACGATGTAAGAAGCTGGGAATTTAAAATGCACCCTCCTGAACCAGACCCAAGACAGTAAACTTACCACGACGAAGTCTGAGTGACCTCCTCAGCTTCGTTATTCATTTAATTACAAAACCCCACACTCAAAACTGGGACGCAAACGGACTGTGAACTTCGGCAACTAGACTCACCAACGTGCTTTTCTCTTGTATGTTTTCTATTTCTTTCCAAAAAACAGATAATCCGCCAAATATTTGCACAGTAAAAACACATAAAAGTGAAAATATCAGAGATTTCAAAAGAGGATTCATTAAAACCTTCATTAGAAAACGATGCAGACAAGTGTTCTACATTGGAGAAAGTGGCATATGATCGCTTTTCTTATTGTCTTCTCCTGTTTTGGCCCCAGAGAAAAAGTCAGCTGGATAATGATCAATTCCAAAGTATGAAAAAGGCTTCACAGAGGGAAATTGCACACACAACAGTATTCGAGTCCTGTTTCTGTCACCGTGGGAAATTTGGCAAATGACTGAGGACTTCAAATTCACAGCACGCACACAAGTCTTCAGATTAATCCAACGATGAGATGCACGTAGTTCATCTGTGAGTAAGTTAAAACGTTGCTCCTTCAGAAGGCTTTGCACGCAGTAAGGCCCGGATGGCGAGAAGCACCCCAGCATCCTATGAGGATGATCGGGCTCTATGGGATTTCATCCAGCTCCATTTCACACAGCTCAGTGGGTATCAGCGCTGTTCCTGTCCGCCGCATAGAGATCCACAGTTTAGTCTCTTCTAAGATCCAGCGGGCGGGTTAAAGTAAATCCTCTCCTCGTTAGTTAAGTTTGGCACTAATGCGTATCCACTGAAGAGCCTGTCTGGTGTATTGGACTGCGTGAGCGATGCTACTGTGAAGGGTCAGTGGCCCAGACAAAGTATTCAAGTAGTTGAAGAACTCTGTAAAGAAAAAGAGAGACGGTGCTCTTAAAACGTCCGTTGTCAGAGTGTCCAAACAGATTAATTCGACAAATGCGTCTTGTAAATCTATAAACAAAAGTTGTTTCTCATACACTGGAGGTGTCTGTGCAGCTCGAAGAAGCGGCCATACCTTTATTCTCCATTGCGAGGTTGTCTGCCACCTCCCAGTACTCATAGCTGTACAGGACACTGTTGGTAATGTTCAGGTGATTTGCTGCCATCTGGTGGATACGGTGGGGGATGCTTATGAGAGAGGTGAAGGTGCTGCCCCCCTGTGAACACCGTCCCAGGTGTTTGGCATTGGGTGAGAGTGAAGAAGGGGGTCCTCCTGTACCCCTGGGAGTAAACACATGTACAACAGGGTGATCAGTGATGGCGCAACAGAGAGCCCGTAATATAAAGTTATCATGGGAATCAGCTGTATTGCCAAATGTGTGCACGAGGAATTTAACTCCAGTTTTTAAGTTGCTCTCAATGTACTTAACTTACACAAAGAACAATTTACAGTAAGATAGAAATAGACACACAGTTACAAACAAGGACAACAAAGCTGAACAAAGACATGTAAAAATAAAGATAGAACTGTTACGTGCATAACGAGGTGAAAAATAGGCGTATATATAAATATATATAAAAAGCTACGATGACCAACAACATACAATGTCTATATACAAGTGTTCTGTAGGTTGTAAACAAATACAAATAGTGCAAAGTAATAAATATTGAATGTGCAAAGTACTATGTAACTTTACATACATGAAATGAGTGGTTATGTACAGTATTATGCATGTTTACGTGTATATACAATATATACACGGTGCAGGATTTATAGATGGGTGATACGTACACGTTAAAGGACAGCGTATGTTTTAAACTGTAAATATATCATTTAAAATGTGTGGGTAAGTGGATGTTTTAGTGTTATATGTATCCACCTACTTCCCAGAGTCATTCCAACAGGGTGGTGTAGAAGGCACTTTGGGAGAACTCTGTAACGACACAATAAACAATGTAAAAAGTCATCCATGTTTACGTTCTTCCCAAACTGTCCAGAAATTGGAAGAACTATAACACTTTCCTCGGTTCAGTTTCGAGATATACTTTACCTTGAAGTAGTCCAGCAGAACTTTGGAGTATTTTAGTGCGTGGTCCTTCTTTAAACGAAACATTTGCCAGTAAAGGAGGGCAAGGCATCGGAAACTGTGGGATCGGAAACACACAAGCAGAAGTCAGATAGGCTCAGACGGACCACAAATCATCTTCAAAATGCAGGTCCTGCGCCGCGATGATAGATGTGGCATAAACAGAGGAGATGACGCACGCACCACAGAACCGCCAGCTGTTTGTCTTCCTGTCTCGCCCCAGGGCCGGAGTGGCTTTTCAGCCTCATTGCGTACCTTAAGACACGGGACTGTTAACAACGGAGCTGCCATTCGTGTATATGTACATGTGAGCGTGAACGTGTAATTCACCTGATAAGCTCCACTGTCTCTGAGTACATGGTATAAGGAGACTTTGCTTCCAGTGGCCCTTCCTCCATTGCTTTCCCACATTCCATGAAGGAGAGAGCAGCATCAATGTAATTCACAGCCTTTCCCAGCTTGTCCACCTGGAAAAAAAGACACCCAACAAAGCCAAAGATGAGAATAAATATAAAAGGAATCGTTGTATATTTTAGTCTGAAGTGTCTAAAACAAGCTGCGCAGGTCTTCATCTCATTTAGCAGAGAGATTTGTCCGGGAGTTGTTTAGCCTAGCTTAGCTCAATGACTGCACACCTGGGGGAATGGCTAACTATCCCCATCAAAGGTGTTTTCTAACAACTGTGTGGCTCCACCTTTCTCTTCTTCCTCATTCATGTAGTCTACGCCAGACCAGGCAATTCTTGGACGTACCACTAGCTGGCCTGCTAGCCAGTAAGATATGTAAGACCATTTTGGAGCACTTTGAATGTGTATATTTTTACTCTTTAGTCCTTCGTGTACCACTCTCTCTATAAGTGGTTCCTATTTAAACTCCCTCTCCCCAGAAAATACAGCAAAGCTCAAGAATTCTAGGTCTTATCATTGGTTCTGGTTTTAGGTTCCAGATCCCTGCACCATCCAAACAACAATTGGCATTTACCATTTAAGAGAGTCCTTGTCTCAAGAAGATGCACAAAATGTATACATACATTTATCTTGTGTTTGTTAGACTAATGCAGCATCCTGCTCACTTAAAATGAAAGTTGTCTGACTACTTCATTAAAAAATGTTTTACTTCTCTGTTTTAATGCCCTGAATGCTCCACATTCAATTTGAATGTATCAAATATGTTGGTTGATTTGAAGCAGGCCCTCTGGTTGACTAAGGCACAATGTGTACATATATGGTACGTAGATTACAGTATATTGTATATATAATGTGTTTTTCTGTGAAGCACATTTTTGAATTTTTCCCAGGAAACAAATGTATGCTATGTAAATAAAGTATGGTTTGCTTGCTGACTGAACACACAGATATTAAACTGTTGCCCAACTTCCCACCTTACTCCAAGTACGAAAGCAAATGGTTGTACTTCCCAAACGACAGTTCATATTCAATCAGAGATCAAGGACTCACCATTGCATCGGCGCGGTGCTTTATCCTTTTAGCTTCATGTAAGTAGTACTCAGCATGGTGTGGCCTAGAAAGATGGACACAGAAAGAAAAAAAAAGTGCAGTGCACTCACTGTGTTTTATGTCATCAGTAAGTGACAATACCCAGATGTCTGGCAAGGCTCTGTCTGACATACAACAAGCAGTGTGGGCTACGCAGCGATGCACTGTTTGGACTTCGTATGATTGCTCACGTTTCAAGGTTTGCCACGGTCCCCCTGTGTCCTGCAGGGCCCCAGGAGTCGGATGGTGGTTGGGGCTGTCTTGACACTTTCACACATTCCACCTCCATCTTGGGCTGAACGTACAGGTCAAAATGAGGTGAAATAAACCAACAAGCTGCAAGCAATGATTGTTGCTGGTGATCCAAGAAAGTACTTTTTCGATTACCTTTATCGCAGAATCTCTATTCTTGTCTCTGTTCTTGTGAACATGGACGTGATGCTGCTCTGAGGTCTTTGTTTTGGGGACAGGCTTGGTGGACTCGGGGGTGTCGGACAGTGGCGACAGGGGAGACAATGGCCTCTTGCTGTCCAAGTACTCCTCCAAGTACCTGCAAGACCCACATAAGAGCACCACAGCCACATCATGTACATTGACACACAATATATGTGATGTAACTATATATGCACTTACTGTATGTGTGCACACAGTGTGACGGCACATGCATATATGTTTGGTGTTTTCTCACCCGTTGTGCGTGGTCTCAGTCACAAAGTTGCGCTCAGCTGCGTGAGATGAAGACTCTGTGCCGCTCGAGAGGTCATTTGCATGAGGAATACTCCTCTTGCTTTCTCTGTGCGACACACCATTCTCCAGCTAGTGACACACGAACACACGCGTGCATGCTTTGAAGACCCAGCCGATATACTTGTGCATGAAAATGTGCACAGACACACGCAAAATTTAACAGAGAGAAAAAAAAAAGTTGTCTACCTTGCGTTTCCTCTTGCCGTCTTTCGCCACAGTCTCAGGGACAAACAGGTGTTTCATGGCCTCTCTTTGTTTGTCCTTGGTAGATGAAGAGGAGGAGGAGGAGGAAGAGCAGGGTTTTTTAACAGGGGAACTAGTAGTGCTGTCCGGGACCCTTTTAAGGAGGCAGAGGTCGATCTGCACCACCAGATTTCGAAGCCCTCGCTGGGAAGATGCTGTGGCCTTGTCACCTCGCCCGAACGGGACCAGGGTGTAGAGTTTTTGCCTCCCTTCACTCTGCTGGCCCTCACTTGGATTACCTGAGGTGGGTCCTTTGTGGTGCACCACCTTCGGCCTGTTGGCGTCAGGTCTGCCCGGGCCTTGTTGCCCTCTGTTGGCAAGTCTCTTGTGAGAGGTAGAGTCTGCAGGAACTTTGGTGATCGGAGCCTGATATTCAGATTCTGAGTCAGACTTTGTTGAGGAGGAAGAGGATGAAGAGAGCGGCCTGCAAGGAGTTGGGGAAGGTGACGGAGGAGGTGATGGGTCTCGCTGTAACTCTTTCTCCTCCACGCTTTGCCCTCCCTTTTTGGTCCTCTCCTGGTGGTGTGAGTCGTCTTGAAGGCCGCGTCGCTTGGCGTTGGTAGGCAGTCGCTGTTTGGCCTGGACTGTTTGCCATTCACGTCTATGTTGCTGCTCCCTCCTCCTCCTGTTTTCACCTCTTGCTGTCTCCTCTCTCCTCCTCTGCCTCTCTACCACTCCTTCCTCCTCCTCGTCTTCCTCCTCGTCTTCTTCCTCCGAACTCTGGATCCAGGGACGTCTCAGTAGCTGCTCCTCCGCCAGCCTCTTGTCTTCCTTTCTCTCCTGTTTCCCCTGTTGTTTTTCCTTATGTCTGTCCTCTTTTCTCCCCTGTTTTCTCCCCTCGTTGTGGGTCAGATGATCTCCTCTCTGTTCCACCTCCTGGTCCTTGGACTGGGGTTTCTTCTGTGTGCTTTTAATTTGGTTAACATGCACAGGAGCTGCCCTAGGTTTTAGACTAGGGTTTGATCTAGAGTTCAACCCAGTATTGGAATTAGTAGCAGCTTTAGAGGTAGACTGAGAATGACCAGGGTTTGTTTCACGACTAGTGGGAACCAAGTGCTTTGCTGCTGTGGGGCTACGTTGTAAGCTAGCTTCAAATGAAAGCCTGCGCTTGTGGTTGGATTTGCTACTCTGGTTTTGCTCAAAATGTGATGTGTTTTTGACTTTGGGAGCTTCAGCGAGCTGTTTAGAACTTGGATGAAAGTTAGACTTGGGTCTAGATTTGTGGTTGTGACTTTGGTTAGAGTTTAAAAGAGCAGAAGCCTTGGATTTGCTTTGGTCTTGATCCTGTGTGGGCCGAGTCTTGGACCTGTGCTGATGAGTTGGCTGAAGATGAGAAATGTTTGTAGGCTTGCTCTTCGTGTCAGCATTAGGCAATGGGGCATTCCATAAGTTAATTTTTGTCCTGTGGGGAGTGGACGTTAGGATAGATTGTGTTTGGTTCTGACTCTGAACCTCAGGGTAGTGACGGAACCTGGAAGGAGCAGGTAGGATGGGACTGGGGCTTCTTGGAGGGTCTCTAGGTATAGGGCTAGGACTACGGCTGGCTCTCAGGCTCCCACACGGACTGGGGCAAACACTTGGAACCGGACTGGGGATCACGCTGTGCCTCGGGCTAGGGCTGGGACTTGGGCAGGTGCTGGGGAATGGGCTTGGGCTAGGGCAGAAGCTGTAACCAGGGCTAGGTAGGGGGCTGTTGTTCTGGCTGTAATTGAACTGTGGGCTGGGAATAGGGCTTTGGCTAGGGCTGTATTCCTGATTGCTGTCCCAGGATCTGGCTGGAGATGGGGCTCTTTGGGTGTGGGGAGAGGGAAGGCGTCCTGGAATGCTCCGGTAAAGGTCCTGTTCACTGCTGGCAGGTTTTTTCCGGGACTTCTTCAGCCATTTATCCAACTGCCAGTGGGCAGCAGAGGGGGGATCAGTCTTAAGAAAGAGAGAGAAACAAATGTCAAATATTAATCATAAACTAGATACATTCAAAATGAATGAATGAATGCTTATAGTGAGGCTTAACACATACACATGCATTAGATGAAGAATGTTCCATCTCATAATTAAATATAGATTATATTATTGCACTCATTACTTATGTATTAATGTGTAAGTAGCATTTTATTGTGGAACTGGTTGAAAAGCAGCTAATTTTAACTACTTAATATTCTGTTATAGAAATTCAGTCTCTAACTGTTCAGAAGCCACAATCCTACAAAGATAGTTGTGGCTATAATTGGTTCCTTAAAAAATTCTGTTAGTGGAGTAAAAGCATGTCAACCTAGTTTTTATTCCAATTAACTAACTGTATCTTGAAACAAGAAAGTTTAAGGCGCGTCATTTTAATACAATTATAAAAACTGAAATTTGATTTACATTGAAAACTTAGATATTTTATCTTACTGCACTGGTGGGTATTTTTACGTTATTTAGAAAATATGGGGTTAAAACTCATATAGACCAAAATTACTTGATAAGAAGGACATCATAATTTAAAAAGTGTTCTTAATGACTAATTTAAAAATAAATGTAGTGAAGCAGAAGTAGCAGAAAACAGAAACAAATGCAATGTACAGGTACCTCAAAATTGCACTTAAGTACAGTAATTAATTGTAATTGTACATTGTTATATTCCACCACAGTGCACGCCTTTTTTATGTACTAGCTAAGAGCTAACTAGACGCATACAAAGGATGCAGGATCACTTAGCATTACATTTAACCACGTTAGGAGTGACACATATCTCAAGCGCAGTGTGCGCATTCCACAATCTTGACACACTGCAATACAACCATCTGAACTGCTCTACATTCACTGCACATAACAAATACCGTACTGACTCAGCTGCTATTAAAACAAATCAAACTCCGAAAGGCAAATCTGGTTTATGACTCACACCGAAAAACTGACTGACATTCTAACCACCTTTCAACGGCATATTTACTCCATGGTGTCACAGTCCTCAATTGTGCTTACAGTAGCTCAACCCCCATCCAATTATGCCAAGTGCTTAATGTTTGCTTAACGACTGGCTTGGTAACTGTAAAAATGAGAAGAACACCAGGGAAAGCAGGAGTTTTTACTCAAGAAAACACACAAACGAAAACAAAACAAAACGAAGAGCATACTCACAGCTGGGGAGCAAACTTCTTTCTCTCTCTCTCTCTCTCTCTCTCTCTCTCTCGCGTTCCCTTTTTCTCTTTTCGCTGACCGGGAGCTAAATTAAACCTCTGCTCCTCAAGTCAAACAGTGATCCCCCTCCCCACATCCCTCGCCCTCTTTCCAGAGAAGACACTGCATCTCTTGTATCGTCTCGGCTGCCCTCCCTCCTTCTTTTCTGTCCCTCCCTCTTTCTCTCACTACCTGGAACTCTGGATTTGCTGCTTCCAGAACTCCAACCCCCATCTCTTCCCTGGGAGACATTTAAACAGTCCACGTAAATGAAAAACACATGGTGCGCACCTCCTCCCCCTCCACCACCACCATCACCTCCCCCAAACACAAACTCCGCTCCCTCCATCCCTATAGGGGCCCAATGTAGTGCATGTTTAGTAATACAGTCCACTGTGTTGTACAGGGCCTTCCATTCATAATAGAGGAGCCGGTTTCCCCTTCACTCCCCACATAGCACACGTCTCAAACCAACGCCCACAATGCTCCACACCTCCAAAAGCTCATCATACCTACCCATGCTCTACACCTCAGCACTAAGTCACCCATTCAATCCCTCTCTGAGATAATGCTATCCACATCCTCTGTGTGCCACGTTGTTTTGAAAGAGAGGGCAACTCTAGTCGTCGATGTCAAAATGAACCCGGGTCTTGATGACTTCCACGTCCTGAGGGCTTTCCTCTTTAAGACCGGGCCTGTTGACATGACACCCAGACACTAATTCCCAAAGCTACCTCCCCCCCCCCCCCCCACCCCACCCGCCCATGCTCCTCCTCCTCTTCCACTCCAACTCACATGCATTCCTCCTTCCTCCGTCCCTCCCCACACCTGCCATCAACTGCCCCGTTGCCACCACTCCCTGTAGAGAATTCACCCGAAGGCGAACGACCAGAGACAGAGACAGAGACAGACAAGCGAGACGTGGACAGAGACGACAGAGAGCAGAAGAGGGGGCTGGTGCTCAGCGTTGGTACCTCCTTGCTGTTGCGCGGTGGCTGTGCGTTGGCAGGTGACGCAGGATCCGGGTGAACTTCTGGGCTCCGGCTGGGGCTCCGGGAGTGAAGGCTACTGCTGCCCGACTCAGCAGCGGAGTCTGAGCCAGAAGAGTCCGAGCTGGAATGTCTCACCCGCCTGCCATGTCTGTGCGCTCGCTGCGCTGACAGGCTGTCAACACACACACACACACACACACACACACACACACATCAGAGAGGGGTCAGGGTGCGTACACGGCCGAGTGGAGCACACACACAAACAAACAAACGCACACACACACACACACACAAAGGCAGACAGACACCAACTAAAAAGAGAAAACATCCAAAGCTCGTATCAACAATACACAGACGTCATATTTGTAATGGAGTATACCTGCGTCCATCCCAGGAAGTGGACTCATGAGTTGCCTTCAGGGACACAAAACAAAAAAAGAAACTTATCGTCCGCAGCAGCAGATTTGTGAACAACTCTGAAACAGTTCTAAACTGAGCGCCAGTTGCGCAAAACTACGTGTGAGTATGTGTGTGTAGGTGTGTGTGTGTGTGCGCGCGCACAACATTTAACTCTACCAGAAAAACAGGCATCTCTCAGCAGGAGCTGCCAAACAGTACAGTCATATTCATAATTGTGCTTAACCTTACACTTTGTCTCACTGTCTGTCTGCCTCCTCAATCATGCTTAATAGCACAATATTTCCGTGTAATGCCAAACATCTGGCCCATCCCACATGGGATTACAAGACTCTGCTATCTTACAAAACGTGCATTTTCCGGTAATACATATACCAAAACAAACAAAAAAAGAACACCAGTTATAACATTAAAGGTACTTAAATAACAAATCTGCTACAAGCCAACAGTTTATCCTGGAAATTCTTTTTTTTCATCATCTCCCAGGTTTTCTCAAAGTACCTGAATCATTCACATGTTTCGCATGCGAACAGCCAACTCAGTCTTTGTGCATCAGCCATATTTGCAAAATCAACAACATTATTATTAATAATAAAGAATATGGAAATATTTTGTTCAAAAAACTTAAATGGGATTCCCTGATTTTCTGGTAGCAGGGAAAGATGCACCTACCCTTTGAGTGTCATCATCATCACTGCTTAACTTCAGGTCATCAGCAAGCATACTGTAAGAAACCCACAGTCAGAAAACTCACACACTGGTGTACATCACTGATCCAATACCAGTGCTCTCCTTACCAACAAATTTAAAATCTGTATACATCACTGTGTGGAACTCAATAGGATCATTTTAATGTGGTGACGAGATGCCGGGAAATGATGTGAATCTTCTAATGATACTGACAAAGAGACTGTATTTAATGTGGATCGGTCACATCATGGCTGATACCTGACACATTTAATAAGGACGGTACTGGCACTGATACTAATCCAGCGTCTCGGATTTCAACACTTTAAAGTCGTCTTGAGAGTGTTCTTTTCATCAGTATCAAACACACAAAAACAACAAATATGATTTCCTTAAAAAACTTTTTTTTTTTGTTAAAACTTGGTCAGCCTCCAAAACAGTAAGCTTCTGTAGGCTACTGAAAATGTCATATTTATAATATTTATATAATTAAATTGGATTGGAATTAAAATGGAGCACCTAAGGCGTTAAGATGACCTATAACATGAAATAACCAACATATTTTGAAATAAATAGCATCATTTTATTTAAATGCTCAGTATCTTGTTTGGAATCAACAATGTACTGTCCTGATCTATTGTTTCTGTCTGATACATGTAACTAAACACATTTCAATTAGACTGCAAAAAGGTCTCCAGATTTATGATTTATGGGAGAAGAAATACCTCTTCCACATGGTTTGGAAATGTGAACGGTCATAAAACTCCTGTGTTACATAACAAAGGCTGCGTGATAATCTGGAACACGCAGTTGGCTTAAAACACTGAACATGTGTTTCACACTAACTAGAGGATGTAAAGAGGTAACGAACAGGAGCACATTGGTCTCCATTGACAACTTTCAAGAATGTTAACTGACCTTTGACCTGGCCTATATTATGTATCCTGAAACACTGTGTTGACTGACTCGGTATGTCCACATCCATTACCTCTCTCTCTTTCATTAAGGCTTACATACAGACTATGATGTTCACTGTTTTGTATCTAATTTTAACAGAAGTTGCTGAGAAGGAAAAGTAAATGATGTGCGTGATATATTATCTCGTCTGTGTTCGTGCCACAGCGGCAGTTCAGGTTTGAGGATCATGTTTCCTCATGTCCCACTTACGATTTGTGAGGTGCCACGTGAGGGTGACGGGTCATTCGCAGCTGAACATCCCCCTGACCTTACAGAGAGAGAGAGAGAGAGAGAGAGAGAGAACATATTGAAAACCACGCAATAAAACCATATATTAATAGAGAAGCAATTGCAAATGACTGCACATATAAGATAAACAAACGTATTAGTCAGTGAACACATACTTTGCCTTTGTTGTGAGGTCGGTAGTTTTGCTTCCTTTGGAAAGAGGGAGGACAAAAGATAGTGAGCGAAAATCTGTATTTACACGACGCAGGTTTAGCATTGCACTGCAGTACAACTATGTCAGACCCACGACTGAGATATTGTCCTTTTTATTCCACACATTCTTCTTCCTTGTCAAAACCTGCCGCCTACATTACCCAATAACCCAATGCAACTGAGCTGCCATCAGTTTGCTTAATAGATTTGGGTGTGTTATGCTAGTAGCAGCTAATGTAGCCTCGATCTGCTAGCCTCAAGCGGAGAAGAGGAGCGGGCTACAGAGGTCTGGTAAGGTCACGTCACCTCCAGATTGTTGTCTTTTTCAAACTGGTAGTCTTGAGACCCAGACATCGCTTGAGGCAATTTATCTGACTTCAGACAGCTGCCTCTGGAGCCACAAAAGGCTTTATACGCCCTTTGACACATATTCGGTAGTACACCTCAAACCTGTAAACAGACTTTCATGTGTAAAATTGGTGATGTTGCCCTTTAATTATCAAAGATAAACAACAAACACAAGCGCACACACAAGACACACATATATACCTTAGGGTTGTAGAGGATTCGCTGGGCCTGGTCACCCCCTAAGGCTTGCTGGGACGTCCAGGACTGAGTCATGTCCTGTGGGGGTCAGAGGTGAACTGTGAGACACCACTGTGATTGATGGTTTTCACATACAGAAACTCCAGGCATCCTAAATCTGCCACACTGCTTTTTTTTTCATTTTTCTTTCATTTAAGAGTAACTAACCTCTCCCATTTCAACACATACAGTGCAGAGAGGCTCGTTTGACAGCTGACTCTTGTTATCAGCACTGTTCCTTCCCACCAGGGGGAGTGTGACTGGGTATAAATATGGTCAGTGTGGGAGTGTTTACTTTGCAGCTGTCAAGTTTTCTCTGCAATGGTTTTGTTCCTTTTTGATTGATCTCCAGCTGTATCTTTTTTCCAGGCATTTAAAGTATCTGCAATATTTTTTATCTGTGTTTTTATTTTTTATGTTTCACAGTTCTTGTCTCTTTTGTGAAAGTGAATTTGTTCACCAACCAAGCACCCTGACTCTCCAGAGCAGGTACTGTATCGCTACAGCAAATACTCTGGTGCACGAAACAGCAGATCCGTTTGTTTTGTTTCTGAACCAATTACACAGTGTGGGCAGAAAATATGATCTAATAAGCTTTAAAAAATAAAACAAAGGCTTGATTTTACATTTCAAGAGGTTTGGGTTTCAGTAGACTGGCGAGTTTGTTTAGTGCTTTTCAGAAGATGGCAATCTCAAAGTGTGCACTCAGTGAACCCGAACACAAGACATCTCATAAAAACATTTGTTGCTTGTGAGGCGGCCCCGGGGAAATGAACATGAAAGATGTCAGGTGGCTCGGGCCACAACAAGTAATCAGTGATCTTTTAACAGAAAATAATTCAGGGCATTTTTGGTAACAGATATAACTCATTTTCTTCATTTATAAAAGAAAATTTCAAATCATTTGTTGGTTGCAATCTGGCTTGCTTTTTTTATCAGTCTTAACTGAATAGAAACTTTCATTTGAAAGGTTTTTTTTAAACTTTTGACAGACTTACCGATTAATGAATTATCAATAAAATACATGAACTTATTATGAAAATGATTGTCACCCCAGAATAATGTTATGCAACTCTTGTACGCATTGTACAAATACGACCAAATTTAGTTTACCCAAGCACATGGGAACGCCTAACCACCCTACAAAAGTTGAAGAATTTCACTTCTAAGTGGCCCTGCAGCAACAGGATACATGTTTATGGCCGGTCTCTTTTCTGCACACTCCATTCTTTAACAAATGCCTAATGTTCCCTCACACGATAATAGATATTTTCCCAGTCTGCCATCTCCCAATCAGTAATGATTGTCTACTACTATGTCTTTTTTGATGCAGATTGAATTATGATGCGATATGAACAAAACAAATAAATAAAGAGGATCACGTAGGCTTGGTAGACGTGTGCATGCTGTGGGCGCTTTTGAGTTAACAAAAGATAAACATAATAAAAATGGCTAGTTACCCACGGGTAATTATTTCATGTTTCAAATACGAGGGGTGTATGCTCACAGCTAAGTGTGACAGTGTCTGTTTGTACATATGTGCACGGGTCACTGCTCACCCTGAGGGAAGGTGGAAGAGTCTGGGATGATTACACATGATTATACACCTGGATGGTTATCAAAATGTACTCAATTTCTTATTTGTGGTCTCTGTGCGGTACTCGAGAGGAAACCAGCCACAGGGAGAGAGCTCCATATCCACAGTACACTGTCTTTGCTCCTGGTCTGATTATAATCTCTGCTGATTAGATTGCCCGCGGTCACACTCAGACAATCCAGGCCTCATGGATGATGAAAAAATGGCCTGACTTTGTACCATTCGTTTACCATTTCAGCATGATCTGGCTCCTCAGCTGTGTCATAATGTGAAAGCATTAGGGTTCAGTGTGTAATGTACACATTTGCTTATCTGCTGAAACAGTGAGCAAGCTCCGGAAGAGGTCGTGTTCTACCAGCTCAGATGCCTGAGGATTTGTGTGTGTATGGGTCTGTGTGTCTATGGGGCTGACTGAATGCAGATCAGGGTGTGTTGTACAGCAGCCGAACTCAGTTAGAGCTTTCGAGGTCTAAAGGAATGGTTCAACGTGTTGGAAATCACGCTTACTCGCTTTCTTGCTGAGAGTTAGACCAGAAGACAGATACCAATCTCATGTCTGTATGCTAAACATGAAGCTACAGCCAGTAGCCAATTAGCATAGCTATGCTAAGCAAAAGTCACCAAGAAAAAGTCTGTTAATTAGTCAGATATTGGTAGGCAGATTTTGTTAGCATCTGACAAAGCTAGGCTAGCTTTAGCCCCCCGTATCAATTTTTCTGTTAAGCTAAGATAACCAGCAGCTGTAGCTTCATATTTAGCGTATAGACATGAGAGTGGTATCAATCTTCTCATCTAACTCTTGGCAAGAAAGCAAATAAGTGTATTTCCCCAAACATCAAACTATTCTTTAACTCCAACGGGAATCTGCTAGAAGGAATGTTCCCAATTTCATTCATTCAAATCTAAAGACGCGCATGAGATGACACATTTTTATGAATCTGGCAGTCTCTAAAGCTCTTCTCTTCCCTCCTCCCACTCTCTACAGTAAGTCCCAGAGGGCAAGTGTTTCCTCTCTCTGCTCATCCTTTCACTTCATTATCTCTCCTCCCTCAGTCACCAAGGACCAGCACCAGCCCTTTCCTCCTCCAACAACAACAAGGTCTCCCAGGTGAAGCATTATGTGTTGTTATCTTCCTCCAACCCTTCCCAAGCCCATGTTCTGTATCTCTCTTCATCTCCTCCGCTCCTCCTATTTGTCCCGCACTAGTGGCAGGACACGGGGAGCAGTGATCCTCTGCATTGTAAAACCTCTAACGTGACACAATAAACAAGTAGAAACCTCAGGGCAACGGAGGACAGAATGAGATATCTGTGAGATTAGAGCTGAAAAGATGAATCAGTTAATTAAATCGGTCAATTAGCAGAAAATTATTTAACAACTATTATTTTAATAATCAGTTAATAGTTTTTTTTCAAGCAAAACTCTAAACATTCTCATGTTCCTGCTTCTCATATACGAGGATTTTCTGCTTTTCTATGTTTTCTGTTTTATAGCATTGTAAATATAATAAAATCTCAAATTCCAGCGTCTAAGATGTTAAGATTTGCTGCTTTTCTGTGTTTTATATTATTTCAAACTGAAGATCTTTGGGTTTTTGGACTGTTGGTCGGACAAAACAAGATATCTGAAGACGTCACCTTGGATTCTGGAACACTTTAAGGACATTTTTCACAATTTTCTAAAAAAAAATTTAAGAAAGCAACTAATTAAATAATTACAAAAACAATCAACAGATGAACCAATAAGGAAAAAAATAATTAGTTGCAGCCCTGTGTCATGTGCTGCTTGTGTTTCCTCCTTTAAGCAACGATCTGCTGTAACTATTCATTTTAATGAAGTTTTAAATGGTTCAAACCTGGAAAAAATAATTTAATGAAATGCAAATGCTTTAAAAGTATAAAATGACCCTCATGGTATGACTCGATACATTTGATTAGGGACCAATCTGAACTATTGCACATGTTAAAGGTTATTTGCTGCTTCTGCGATTAATGAATTCTGCAATTAATAGTAATTCCTTACCTCCAGAATATTTTTGGCACAGATGTTGTGTTGGCTTCTTGTTACCTGTTTAAACAGGACAGAGGTGTTAATGACGGGAAAGTCACACAGAAAGTTGAGCCTGACAGATAATCAGAGGGAATGTTGTAACATTTGAGAGCAACAGACACAATATCAACCAGTTATCAACCATACAAGCACACGAAGAACGAGTTGCTGCTGACTGTGCATACCAACCATATTTGAGAATCAGTACTACAGGAAAGTGCAGTGCGTATCATTTAAAATTCAAATTGAGTACACACTTCCGCATGTTCAACAACAAACGACCGTGTACTCACACGCACATTACACGTACTCATTCTTTTCTTTCACCAGTTATTGCTCAAGACGTGAACTTTCACATTTCAGTCTCCGTCACAAACATAGATACACACAATGCACACTAAAAGAAAATCACCTTCTGCACTCTGCTTCCCGCCTTTTTTCGCCGTAACATTCACAACACAGTGTAGCACTGTACTGTAAACCTTACAGCCACACACACGCACACAGTAATTGTGAGAGTTGAGAGGAGGCTGTAACTTGTTGATGACTCATATCTTAGAAATCACAGCTGCAGATGATCAGACGGAAGCTGATTCTGTTGCAAGCAACTTTCTGTTTCTATCTGCGTTTGGCAACCCCCCCCCCCCCCCTCTCTCTCTCCCCCCACGTTTCTCCTCTTTTCACAATTCAAATTCACCTCATTGGCAAGAGGGGCCCGAGAACCGTGTTGCTCAGGCATTAAGATATAGGACAAATTGTTAACATGACTCGCACTTCCCCATCTGTGCAACTGTGTGTAGGTTGTTTGCTGTTTATGTGGGAGTGTGTTATTCTGACTGTGCGTTTTGTGTGAAAACAGATGATTCCCGCTGCACAAATTAGTACCCAAAAATATTGTTTCCTTCAGTTTGTTTCACTTTTTCATCATTCAGAATTTCTTTTTCTCTATGTGGACTTGTCTGATGAATCCTTACCACTTTAACTTACTCTTTCTACTTAGTTATGGACATTTTTTGTCTTCAACATTTCCTTTACGCACAATATTCCACTTTTACTATTATGTCAATTTACTTTTTGTACTTCCATGCCCCACTCTGTCTTCTGTGTCATCTGTGCAGCATAAGTATGCACAGTAGAAAATGTGTGTAGTGCAGTGTGCATGTGAGTGTGTGAAACTGTCTCTTCTTGCATGCATGACTCACAGGTCAGTGTCTGAGTGGCTGGACTGTAATCCTGCGGATGGAAAACAGTAAGTGTGAAAAGTGCTTGTTACAGTCACAAGGCAGTTATGAGGCCATAGGCACTAAACGAAAAACACAAACACAAACAGGCAGTATTTTGACTCCCTGTGGCGGCACACGAGCATAAGCCAAGCCTGCTTGCTCAGTTTACACCTAAAAGCCCATTAGTATGGATATTATCATGTGCAATGTCTTTCACACATCGGTACCCACTAGCATCACAGGCTGCAGCACTGGTGCAATACCCTGATGAGTGAAATCCCCAGGGGCCAAACCACAACCCATCATAACACCTGCAACAAGCAGCATGCAAGCCAACTAGACTACTGACCACCTGTTACATTCTTAAAGTATCAGCAATTACTGAAGTTATGCTCATTTTCAGGTTCTATTCAGCACTTACACCTGTGCTGAGAAATCCGAAAAGACTGCAAATGTAATCTTTATGAAGTTAGAAACATAAAACGCACGACTCTGCAGGAACACACCCCTTATTTGATTTCAGTATTATGATGAAAGAAGGGCAAATCTTACTCTACAAATAACCTGAAGGTACTCAGTGTACAAACTGGTGACTTTAAACGTGCACTAGTCTCGTGCAAGAACACCATTCACAGACTCGCTCAAGCTGTCCCATTTATAGCGATGCACGCGCACAAACAATATCACAACTCTTGATTCTTTGTACAAGCCGGCTGTGCATACATTTACATCCACACTCCATGCAGCCTCTCACCTGAGAATACGCGCATCGGAGCAGAAAACAGACAATGGAAAGTTTCCCTTTGCCGACGAGGACAGTAGGCATGGTTCCTGGCTTGGTCAGTCCTCTCCTCCGGTGTCCATGCCAATGAGGACTCGCGTAAAAGAGCGGCGGGTGCGGTGCCCGTCCGTGACGCTGTCGGACCGGCTCTTCGCTCGCGGATGCCGCCGCGCAGCTGCGGGGGAGTCTCTCTGCGTGTCACGGAGGGAGGCAGAGGGCGACGTAGGCGGGCCGGCAACGTCAAAGATGATACACGCGCGGCTCACGCACGGAGATCACGACTCGGGAGTGTGGATGTTCAACGCAGATGCTGTCATAGTTCTTTTCAAATGCGTAATCAGGATGTCACACCTGATGATTTCAAGTTTTATGTCATCCAGTCCAAGTTACAGGGGCGAATCTATAAATTACTGGGCCCTTAAAATGCCCTTTTTTTGGCCACATGGGGGGGGGGGGGGGGGGACAATAGGCCTAGGTTAACAACCTTACACCGTTTTTGGGGAAAACCTG
>JAVQJL010088350.1:0-12469 GCA_036024295.1 Nannoperca obscura | reverse complement strand
ATAGATAGATAGATAGATAGATAGATAGATAGATAGATAGATAGATAGATAGATAGATAGATAGATAGATAGATAGATAGATAGATAGATAGATAGATAGATAGATAGATAGATAGATTTTCCCTCCATGGCTCATCTCCTGCCCTGGTCTCTAATCTTGGATTCTAACTAAGTAGGAGCTGGATGGAATCTGACAGATGGATTATGAGGTGATTATTTATGGAGACTTTTTAATTAAAAGAAAAACTGCTTATTAGGAATCCTCACTTCTCTCATTAATAGCAGGCAGAGGAAGAGTCTGTGTTGTTGGAGGGTTGGCGGGGACCACTAATGAGAAGGTGGTGGTGGGATCGGGTAGGGGGGTTAGTTAGGGATGTAGGGTCAAAGATTTGACATTGATATAAACATACTTTGAAGATGTATAAGGTGTTCTCAGTCCATGATAATGGTTCAAACCAAGCAGACACCGCCACAGCCAATACCTACAGCCAAGCAGAGGCGAGCAAAGGATGAAGTTGTATTTTAAAGCTGCACCTATCCATATTTTTATATGAACAATGGGTCAAATGGCAATGTGTAATGTGATCAAGGTTGATCATAATGATGAGCTAACAAAGAATTCACCCAGCTTTGCAGTTCCCTTCAGCTTTACAAAACATTTTAGGGTCACATCTTTAACACGCAGTTGTTTGCAGTGAAAAAGCTCTGGTAAACCTGCTGCATATTACCTGTTCATCAACAAATGGCAGACAGACAAAATTAGCTTGGTAAACATAGTGGAGCCAGATATTTCCCTCAGGAGTTTGTTGATTCAAAAAAACTGAGCTAAAAAGAGAGTGAATGTTAAACTTACAAAATTGTCCAGAAACAAGACTACAAATGAATGCTAATGTTGCTCTGTATATGTTGGATGTGTAAACAGGCCACTATTTGCCATATTAACAAGACATTAGTGTTGTAGTTAATGTTATATCAATGTTTACCACAGGAAGCTGTAAATGGTAAAATGCTGCATTTATATACACTTTTATCCAAAAAGGTTTTTGCGTATGTTCACTTAAGCAAGCCTCCGTTACATATCTTTTTGTGTCCCTACATTGGTGTACACATTTCATACTTTAATATTTTAAATGTAGCATATGTTTAATGCATAGTGTTAATACGTGTAGATTTTCATGATATGTCTAACTGTTAACCACGATATGTGGCACTAGCTAACATTTATATTGCATTGTTTAACGTGTGCTCCGGCCTGAGTGCTTTAACTGCATGTGTGCATTGTGTGTGTCCATCCATCATTTCCAGGTACATTGTTATTTAGTTTTTCACAATTTTAATGTACATTGTTCTATTATATTCAAGAGGGGCAGAGGCCTTGCCCAGTCAGGCTCTGAGATAACATTATCTTCTGCCTTCTGCTTAGAAGTGGGGACTCTACAGCTCACTGCAACTTCATTCAATATAATTTATAGCGTTTGTTTGATATCTAGTATTGGCAAAAATAGTTAGCTAGCACTAGCTCAGAGGGCTAACTTGGCTTGTTGACTATATTAAGCGAACATTACTGTCACCCTGAATGTCTCACCAAACCCTGTTCAAAGATCTGGGATTTCATTAAAGCACTGTATGATAGTCTATTTAAAAGAAAAACAGGATAGAGTAGTTGAATGTTCATATAGAACAGCCAAATCTGATTCGACTGACAAAATTCTCAGTCTGGTACAGCCTTCGTGATCAATGGACAACATGCTCTACCTTCTAAACCACAGGAGAAAGAAATGGAAGAAGAGATCAGGTCTGTAATTCTTTACTTAAGGGGTGAGTGTGGGTTTCTAGTTGTATTTACAGTGTAAGGAAAACAAAAAGTTGTCAAAGAAAACATATTTGCAGTTGGAAATTACTTTTAGATAAACATAATTTAGACCGGGTTGATATTAGACACTTTTGTTGTTTGATGTTATCTTATTTCTATATTGTGCTCTGCTACATGACCCTGGACTGTTGTTTCAAGAGAACTGTGGATTTCATTATGGTATAACAAAACACATCCATTTTAAGTTTGATTTAAAATAGGAAATTCATTTCAAGAGTTAAACCACTGTAAAGAAGAGAGAAATACACCAAATGACCCTACATTTATCATTTGTAGCATCATCATCACCATCATCAGTAATGTTGTGGTGAATGAGTTTGACGAACACTGTCTGTGGAGAAAGCTCTCGTGTGGATCACATCATAAGAGGGAAAATATTACGCTTTGAAAAATGACAAACCAATGGAGCATGAAAGCATGCATTGCCAAACAGCAATTACCGTTTCCTCCCATGGCCCCTGCAGAGAAACACATAGCACACATCTACCACGCCAGTGTGTAAGCAGCATCATGAATTAACCAGCAGCTATACAGATCCGAACTCAGCTGACAGGGGACAGCTCAGTCTAGCCAATGTCCGGTGTGGTGTGGACAGCTGGGGTGTCCACCTGATGTTGTGTACCCTGAGGTAAACCCTGCTGCTTTGAATAAGTATTTGAATTTGAATGCAATTGTTGTGACTTGAATCCAGAAAGTCTCCTATGCCAGTCAAACAAGCCCTAGAAAACACCAAAATACCCTGAGGGGGGTTGAGGTCAGGCTACACACACACACACACACACACACACACACAGATAAACCAGTGGCGAGCCCTGCTACTGGAACTCTCATATTGTCTCAGTCCAACAATGCAGCAGCTGGCACAAACAGGGAGCTATTTAACAGCCACCAATTGATGCTACACCACCAGGTGCTACTGTGTGCCTTTCCCATCCTCATTTTATGCATCAGCAGAATTTCGTTTGCCTTTATTTTCATAGCTCAAATGCTGGAAAACAGGAGGGGTGGGGTGGGGTGGGGGGCCTCCCATAAATGCTGATATTTACTCCCGGCTCCTGAAATGGGGCAGCGTGAAAGGTGTGACATTGTACTTTCACACACAGTAAAGGTAGATAGATAACCCAATATCCTGCTGCCTCTCTCCATCTCTCCGTTTGTGCACAGAGACACATCTATGTTCTGCATGTTATGTGTGTATTTGCATGTATTGTAGATGTTTCTGGGTGTTTGCAAGCACACACACAGATGCAGACACCACTGGGTGTCTACATCTGCGTGCATGTGTGTTTCCCAGCATGTCTCAGTATTTGTGTGGGTTGTAAGCACCAGAAATAACACACTTCCATGGGACCTTTTAAATGGACACCATCTGTCTCTATCAGGAAAAGGCTTTGGGAAAACTAATGCTTCGGCTCAGATACTTTTTACCAGCGGCCAGCCGAAATGAACCGGCATCATTACTCTGGAAGGAGAAAAATGAAAAACTGCAAAACAAATTTGAAAGAGAAAAAAAATCTTTGTTTGAGGCTGGAAAAGGAGATGGAAAGGAGAGAGAATAAAATCTGACTGCTGACTACATTTCCACGGATGGAGATTGTAATTCAGTGTTATATTTATGGTGGGAGGCGCAGCCTATGGGACACAAAACATTTCTCACATGGATATGACTTGTCATATTGTCCCAATGCAAACAAATTCTGAACGCAGACACACTTTCACAAAGAGTAGCACCTGGGCAAACTCCCTGTCTGCCTGGGCCCATATTAAGAGCTTATCATTCATTGTAATGGCTCCCTTTTCCACTGTATTGCCACTGTCATCTCTATTGTTTTCATGCAGCACACAACCGACAGGACTGCAGTCCACAACTAATGCACCTGTGCTCCTGTGTGTGTGCCATCTGTATTGCCTTCCTGTCTGTATATCTGTCCATCTTTCCCCATGCGGCTGTTCATTAATCAGTCTATCAGCCTTACTCTCTGTCTGTGTTTCCGTCGTCCCTGTCTCTCCTCCCACCTGTCATTTACACTACATGTCTGACAGCTGTCAGGCTAGCTTTCTCTCGCTCTCTCTGTGTCTGAAACCTCTCTGCCTTCCCTGTCAGGAACACTGAGACAGACACAGACGTGATGTGATGGCCACACTGTCTGATAGCCCCCAGATCCTTCACGCTTTAACTGGGCTTGACTGTGGATGAGACATAAACTGCTTGCTACAATAAGGGACACGTCCGAGAGAATGGGTTTGACCCTGTGGGTCATCTCGCAGATTAAGCCTGTTTGAGACAGTGTTGGGCAGACCTGCAGCCTATTCACACCTCAACACACACACTCACACTAGCACATACAGTAGGATTTGATCATATCACATGTGGATGTGTGTGTGTGTGTGTGTGTGTGTGTGTGTGTGTGTGTGTGTGTGCGTGCAGGACGAAGCAGTCTGCACACCAAAGCTTTTATGTGAAAGTAACGATTTGTTTGCACGGCACATATGTTTGTGTTTGTGTGTCACATCACACACACGGACCCGGAGAAGACACCCTTGGGTTTTCTCCTGACTTTAAGCCTCCTTAATCCCTTAAAAAGATTTGCAACAGTTTGACGTAATCCTTTTGCATTTCAACCCTCCTCACTCCCAAATGCCTCCTCTGGCATGGCTTTGCCAACAACACACGTGTGATAGCTGGATGTAATTAGGGCCGTTAAAGAATCTCCAACAATGAAACGGATTGTTCATTTTTAACACTGCATGCTACAAAGAGATTAGTGATTTATGTGGTTATTAGGGTGCGTAATGGCTCATATTGCACAGAGAAGTACCAAAATTTGTGTTTAGAAGGTACAGAGAAGTTTTGTACAAAAATATATGTAATTTATACCCCTCATTGTAGCTCATTATGTGCTATTATATGTCGATATCATGTCTGAATAACAGCTGTAAAGGAGCATATTCACAATGTGCTTCATGTGATAATTGAAGGACAAAGCTTATGATGACAACTCACTGTATAGCTCTCCAGGGTTGTGAGTAGCTTAGCTTGATGTTAATTAAAGCTCAGATGAGTGTTTTCATCAGCTTTCAGAGTATCAGTTGTCAGGGGTGTCATGTCAGTAGTGGCATGATGTGTCCCACCACAAAAAAGCTCTTTTCACAAAGCACCAGAAAAGGATCCACAACTGTTGTCAGCCCCCATCCAGAGAGAATAAGTTCTCTGTCACCGTCCTCACCATCTGTACAGTGCAGCACTTAAACAGGATTGTGTCAAACGTGTTATCACATCAGAAAAGGGATTGTCGCAAACTTGTCACTGTAGTATGAACTATGAAATGTGTCTGTGTACAACTTAAAAGTGTTAAAACAAGCATTTAATCAAAAAACATTTCAATAAAGAATATATGGGTTTTATTTTTATTTCACTCAACCCTACCATCATTGGTGAGAGTGGGGGAACATTTGTATAACGTCAGTGGATGATGATGATTGTTCTAACAGTGTTATTTACACTTTCTGTCGGGTGACACTTTGTCTCCACCGACACCTTCCACGACAGCACTGTCATAGCACATCACATGTCCTGTCATCACAGATACCTCTTCTTTACCTCTGGTGAAAAGAGCGTTTTCACAACTTTGGAAATTTGTGTGTGTGTTTTCCTTTGGCTTAACCCGGATGTTTAGCAGGCACAGCAGCAGAGCACAGCTGTTGAGACTGATCCTGGTTAACACCTGAGAGGCAAACAGGAAGACAGACCAGAATGTCTACTATTTGTTATTTTTCTCTACTGCTATTTGTCAGAATTTGCCAATTTATTAATTTGTATCAGTACTCAATCACTAGTAACTTTTGGCAATCACTAGTGGCAATGGTGCTCCCTGCTGAATCACCACGCAAAGCATCACATTCATTTGTTTCCGATCATAATGTACTTAGTCATAAATGCTTTGGTAATAAATAGACAATCTACAGAAATAATGTGATGTTCTGTAGTCTCGCTCAATGTCCTGCCCATAGCACAATGTGATTGGTATTAGTCACGAAAAAAAAGCCTATCATCACTGAAGGCTGCTGTGCCACAGACGGCAGATATTTCCAAAGTTGCAATAAGCATCACTCTTGTGACTTATTTCTATATTGACAAGCATGCCCAGTTTCCAAGTTACATCACTGAAAATGTCAGACTTCATGCCATTCAGTCCCAGAATAATGCGCTTTGTTGGAGTGATCCAGTTAACTGCATCACCTGCTGATTCCTCGTCTGATTTGTCCTCATCAGAAATGTGGGACTGTATTAGATATTGATATTGATAGAGACTGATTTAAGAGCACTGTCTCCAAAAATGGTCACAAATGCGACTTAATGGCCGCAGTCTGGAGCAATGCTTTAAATGTAATTCAACATTATATCACGGACACAGCAGCATGTTGTGTGCAGTCATTATTTCATTACCACAAAACCCCTTTTGTCTTTACAGTTTGAGTACTGCTGGACATGAGGGTTAAAGACTCTGAGTGGAGCAGCGTGGGCAACAGGCAGCCTGTGAGGTAGAAAAACAGAGCCCATTCTAAGACCTCTACTCATAAATCAAACACACACCCACACACACACACACACACACACACATGCTCACACTCCTTTTCCATACAGCGAACCCTTCTGCAGGTGGGAAGGTGATTACTCACCACAAAACACCGGTTGGACAGCAGCAAAAGGAGGGCATTTAACTGGTAAACTTTAATACTAGCTCCAGAGGAAGACCAGAAGAAAGAAAGAACACACTCTGTTCACACTGTACAGGCTGAAAACAGACAGAAATTGGTTATTCGGGTGAATGCAGAAAACACTGGGGGAGGACTAGTGAAGAAAACATTTTATTTCCAGGATGTATTTCTTGGTATCAGGTATACTTTTACTTGGCAGCAGCCTGGTGTTTGGGCAGTTACTGAAAATAAAAAAAAAAACATGCAAATTTTACCACAAACTCATATATTTCAGACGTATATTTCAATATTTTTTATCTAAATATGTTCATGTGTTAAATATCTGATAATTGATATAATATTGGTTCAATCAATTCTTCCACACCTCGGCCCTGACCAATAATCATATTTTATGTTTGAATAATTGATCAATTGCAGCAGCAGTGAATGAAATGTCATTGTTTTTCAACATTATTATTACATTTTTTCATTCAACAGAAACAGCTCCGTATATATATACAGTGGCATGCGAAAGTTTGGGCACCCCTGATCATTTTCAAGATTTTCATTTATAAATCATTGGTTGTTTTCAGCAATTTCAGTTAAATATATCATATAGCAGACAAACACAGTGATATTTGAGAAGTGAAATGAAGTTTATAGGATTTACAGAAAGTGTGCAATAATTACTTAAACAAAAGTAGGCAGTGCATAAATATATAATAATAAATAAATATATATATATATATATATATATATATATATATATATATATCTTTGACAAGATCATAATAGTGTCATGTGACTCATTAGTGTTACAAGGTCTTAGGTGTGAATGGGGAGCAGGTGTGTTAATCATAAATGTGTTATTTATTACCCAGCCTCACCATCATGCATTTCCCCCATGGTTTACTTTGACTGCTCCACTGCTCAACCTGGGACCACTGGGACTGAGTGTCAGAAGAGCTGCAGCACTCTGGACATGGCTTGTGTAAGTATAGCATAGCACTCAACGGATACAAGCACAGGCTTTGTTTGGCACACAACCTCTTTTCACCCTCCGGTTTGGTTGGATACAGATCAGTACAGGCTGTACATCAGGCTGCATGTGTCCTGATGGCCTGGTGTCAGATGGAGCAGGAGGCTGTATCAACGAGACCAGCTGTCCATGTCTGCACAATGGACAGGCCTACCAGCCTGGACAGACACTGACTGTGGACTGCAACACCTGGTTTGTACAGTGCTTTACATAAACCCCATTATAGTATGTACATGTAAATGCACTTACAAAATATTCCTCTCACAGGGGTTGCCCTATACAGTGATTTCAGATTGCATTTTAAGTTGCAAAAATAAATAGACAACAAACAAATAATATTGGTAACAATTCAAGCAACTGCCTTTTATGAAAATGTAAATATAAAGATAAGATCAAAAAGAAAAGAAACCTGTTAAGACATAATATATAATATATATATACAAACAAACAAACAATCTTTTGGGGGATTCCAAAAGTCCAATACACATTAAAGTCTGTGTAAAGCAACAATAGCTTTGTGTTATCTCACCACAGAAAGGTGTTATCAACCACCCAGCCAAACTTGAATGACTTAAAAAAGTATATAACATTGGGTTTATCTGCTTTGAAACACTAAGGCGTGTCCCTGAAGGTGCTGGTAAATAACTTTATTGTAACACTGAGCCAAAGAATGAGTGAGAGCCACTGCTCAGTGACAGACTCTTTTTCATTGTGCTAACAGTAGCATAATACACACACTGAGCCAAAGACTGTTCAGTATAGCTCATCGAGCCATGATTTCAGGCCTGGCCAACAATTCTGAACAATCCTGGTGAAAAACTGTTTAACAGTCTAATTCCACAATTCAGTAATACATAGTATAATTTGTTTAGAAGCAAATCTCTGAATTTCATTTACACTGACTTAAAATTGTCTGTTGTCTGTAACCAGAGTTATAAGTTTCAAAGCAGAAATCCTTAACATTTTAAGAAAATATGTATTATTTTTAAACGCAGTTTCTGTATTCCTAGATATTCTTTCCATCTTTTTGTATCATTTTTATCTTGTCCTTGTTCTAAACTTTTATATGTGCTTAAAGTTTAGTTCCAACTTCAAAGGCCTCATTTTCACTTTTTCTTTCTCCCATTCTATCTAAAACAATTTTAGTGCAGAAATTGTTAAAATGATAAACTGGAGCTCTGTAGGCTCCATAATTAGTTGGGCAGCATTTTCACTTTAAGAATATTAGATACATTATATGTTCAATTAGAGAGAAACCAGCTCTTTTTACAAGTAGTTGACAAGCAACTTTGATATGCTTTGATGGAATCAAAGGAAGATGTTGAGTGAAACCAGGATCCTCTGGTGGTGAGGGGAGATATACTTACTTACACAAACAGAGAGAGAAGTGAGATAACGTTTTTGCACACATATTTTTTAATTCTAAATAAAAATGTAGTAATAATAATAATTAGAGATCATTTTGTTGATGATTCTCTAATAAATAACCACCCTTAAAACATGCCTTATATGGCTATACAGATTGCAATTTAATGGATTTTATAGGCAGATTTACATGATTGAAAGTTTGTCTGGTGTGTGTCTCCCCAGCTACTGCAGTGAAAGGAAGTTCACATGTACCACCAATGTGTGTGATGCAGTTTGTGGGCTCTACGGCGATGGCCACTATATCACATTTGATGATAAGAGATTTGACTTCAGTGGGCAGTGTGAATACACACTCCTACAGGTAAAGTGGCACATGTAAAGTGATTTCAGCTGTAATCCTTAATGTGTTTCCTGTGTGCGCCACAGGAAATCCTTCCTGCCTGTGGCCATCAGACTATACAACTCCTCACTCTGACAGACAGTGAGGGGTGGTGGAGAACACTGGACTCTAATTCTAACTCTAACTCCATCAATCCTCTTATGCAATTAACCTGAAATGACATTTGTATCTTTGTTAATATTCTACTGTTTATTATTATTATTATTATTATTATTATTTTTATTTTTTCAATAACCTCTATTGAGCACTGCAACTGTATAAAAAAAAATTTCCCTTCTGGGATTAATAAAGTTTTTCTGATTCTGATTCTGATTATCATTTATCATACAGCTTTAGTTACTTTTAAATTCAAGATTTTATATGTAAAGCATATGACCGGTTTATAAGATATATATAGTTATCGATGAAACCACCCAATAGCTTACATGAGCAAGATTTTGACTTTTACTTGTTTTAAATGTAGTATTTTATGTGTTATTATGGTGTTGCCACTTTTACTTAAGTGAAATATCTCAGTACTTCTTTTACCTCTGGGCTCCAGCCACTCACAATGTCAGAAGTTCACACTTGGCACAAACACCTTGTTCAGAACTGTTGCCTCAGCTGGTTGGGAGGCGTTATCGTCTTTGCAGGTTTGTTTTCACACATGAGAATCCAATCCAACACCACACATCATCACCACTTATGTCACAGGTGCCATTTTGAGCTTAAAGAAGATGTAATGCTTCGTTCACCATTGATTTGGTGCTGTTGCTTTGACTTTAGCAAACATTTTGGTGTCACCTGCATACCGCACTAACCCATCTCTCATATTGAATGTAAAGAAGACGCACCATTACATTTTCACACTAGAAGTAAGTGAGTGTGGTAGCAGGAAGACACCAACAAACAATAGTTCAATAACCATAGAATATATAACATGTTAATTAACGAGCTTTAGAGGTGAATGTAAAGAGGATATCTAAAGAAACAAATTTAAAGTGTTTAGAGACAAGAACCTTTTATTTGAATTTTGCTCTTTTTATATTAAATATCGTTTGTAAATGCCAATTTTATTTATGAATGTATTTGAGGTTTCATTTGAATGAAACAAGCTGCTATTAAAAGAATATCAAGGTCCTGCGTGTTGAAACTTTACGGCGTATAGTTACTAATTGTAAGCTAGAAAGAGAAGTCACTACAACCCTTCTTTTTGGCCCATGAGTCAAAATGTTCCCCCAGCCCCCCACCATGAAGCTCAGCTGAAGTCCCAAAATCTTTTTAGAGGAGCAGCTCTGTTGAAGCCAATGTGTGAGGATTTCTGCTCACTGTATATTCTATATACAACTATATCATATTTGATATATATATATAAAGTGTCTTTGGATGACTCCTTGATGCTTAGTGGTGGGCACAGCTGCAGAGGACTTGGAGGATTAGTTCTAGATCGTATTTCTACCCATCAGCTGAGGAACGGTGTCCAAATAGCTGCTTTAATCCCCGGGCTTGGTCCAGCAGGAGGATCCTCTGCACTCAAGCAGCCAATCAGCATCCTCCTCCAGCAAACAAGCTCTTTGATTGACTTACAGCTGACAGCGACCTCACCTCTGTGTGTTCAACATTCACTCAGTACATAATGACACTTCAGCACTCTGTATATTTAGTGGACGGCCACTTCATTTCTTCGTCTTGAGAGCACTGAATGCTGAGAAGTGTCTCTGAGGCTTTCTGAAACTAAAACTGAAACGCCAATGTGAGATGATATTATAGGCAAATACATCAGTCTGACCCAGACAGAGAGAGAGAGGGAGAATGTGAGTATTAAGCTTCTCACAATGAGGAGAGCTTTTGTGTCATCACTATCTCAAAACCTCACACCTCCAAAATGTCAGCCTGGTTTTCAGGTCGCCCATGGTGGCATCAGTTTAAAGTTCAACATACTGACAAGAGGTAACAGGAGAATCAGTTTCTGTAATACGTATCTATGTATACAGTATTTTTATAATAAAAATGTCAAATCAAAGAGAAAAAAAGAGATGGCAGTCATTCTGAAGGGGAGGCTGAACTTAAACCAACGATCTGACCATTCAACATTTGCTCATATAAAAATATCTAAACCTAAATCTGTAACATGTAACAAACAAAGACTAAATATCCACCAGCTCTTAACCAAGAAAGAAAGTGTAACAAGTCAAATCATTTGGAAAATAAATCAAATAAACTATCTGTGTGGCTTCAGGGTTTGGCGTTCAAAGAATCAGCATTTGATTGAGGTTAAAGACCGCAGATGTTGACTGCCCATCTGTGAGCCTCTCCAACCAACCGGCACAGTATCCTCCGGAGTTATGTTCATATTGGACAATTCAGCAGGTCAACCTTTGACCCTAAACCTATCCTGTGTAATGCATAAATAATTAAGATTACTTAAATACATTCAATGTCCCTCCAGTGCTCTTATGTTTCACTCCATCACTTGGAGTAAAAGATTTCTGTCCTTCAAATTTAAAAAGGTACACAAACATAAATTCAAGCTGCCATTTACATTTTAAAGCAATGTTTCAATTACATAAAGTGACATTTTCATTAACCTTGTCAGTCTGGTCTCAGGAAACTGTACTCCTGCTCTCTCCGGCTGAACTGTTAACCATCCCAAACATAAGCTACACATGTTTGACATGCAGCAGAACATGTCTAAGTCTATTTCTAACATCCCTCCTGAGGTTACAGCCTGCAGTGTTGGAGGACCATCTGTACTTTCTCTGTGTCTTACTGAAGATGTTTCCACCTGCTGCACACACACAATAAAAACTAAATCTACAACCAGCAGGTTTTGGTTTAAAAGGAGAAACTAATAGTAGATACCAGAAACATGTAGTGTAGTAGTGACGAGTGATTTCAGAGCAGTGGTCTTACCTCAGAGAGGAAGAGAAGCTCCTCCGGCGATGAAGATGAAGGTCTGTAAAAATCTGCAGGCTCCTCTCAAAGAACAAGTCCTTGTGTTATAGTGATACTTGAGCTCATCAGGACCTTATTGGCTGTGGGATGAGAGTGAGGTGTATGTGTGTAGTATATATGTTTGTATGTGGAAAGGTGGGGGAGGGGGGGTGGGGGG
>JAVQJL010088337.1:0-10980 GCA_036024295.1 Nannoperca obscura | reverse complement strand
ATATATACTCTCCCCTGCTCTGCTCAAAAGGCGTTGTGTTGTGTTTGAGTGTGTGTGTGTGTGTGTGTGTGTGTGTGTGTGTGTGTGTGTGTGTGTGTGTGTGTGTGTGTGTGTGTGTGTGTGAGAGTGCGTGCGTGGGTGAGTAGTTATGTAGGCGTGCATAGAAGCATACATCAGGTAGTGGCCTAACTCTTCTGTGCTTCCATCTGGGCAAAACTAATTTTATATAGATATTAGATATTTTCAAACCTGATCTATTTAGAGCACTGACCTGTTTGTTACACCGTTTATTAACATGTTGTTTATTCATGTCTGACATTTTTTGGCATGTGTTCTCTGTAAATCCCTCTGCAACTACCAATATGGGTTTTTGCATCGAAAGCATAGACACAGGCCAGTAAATGATAATAATAACCATATAAAAATGACCGTATGAACATACACTTTAATATTGATCTGGTATATCGTTCATGTCAGATGAAGACTATTTTGACTGGCCCAATATATCAATTAAGGTGTCTAATAATTGTTCTTATCAATTAGTCTACAAATTATTTTTTAAATAAATAGAATTGTTTAATCTAAGGAAATAAAAGAAGAAATAAAAGAAAATTTTAAAATGTCCATCACCAGGCAGAGAACCAGGAGACTGCTTCTTCGTCCGATCAACTGTCCAAAATCCAAAGATATACAAATATTTACAATAATATGAATCATAGAAAAGATCAAAGTCCTCTATTTGAGAAGCAGGAACCAACACACAGTTTACTTGACAATTAATGAATCACTAAAACTGTCACTTGATTCTTTGTTAATCAATTGTTTCTGCATTAACATCAGTCTTAACTTTCTGATGGCCTTAAAGACATTATTATAATGTTAAATATTAACATGATGACAAAGAACATCCTTCCACCAAACAGTCGTTTACAGTAGAATAACAGACAAACACAGTCCCTCAGTCCCTCACAGTCTGAGCAGTCTGGAGCCACAGCTTACTCTTTAACGCTACCACAGATCTGAAATCTGTGGGTCAACCAGAGTACACAGACACCATGCCCTCCACATCATTCCACAACAAAGACAGAGCTCCCTCTCAGCTCGCAGCGCTGGAAGTGAAAAACATTTAGTCTGAGTCTGCACAAAGAGCATTTTTCATGACAAGGCTCATAATAGCAACATACTCAAGGGAGAGAGAGAGAAAGGCAAGGCCACCGTATCTGCACCTAATGTATTCAACTGTCTCTGGAAGAGGCAAACAGGGCTAAATTGGATCTGAACAAGATCTGTATTGGTTTGCTACAGATGACATTGTGTAGCAGATAAGATTTTTTTAAAGAAAATAATAGCCCCACAAATAAACAACAGCTCATTTATAAGCTAATGGAAACAAGTCTACCTGATTTCCTCTGAATATTGAGTAGGGGATAAAAATGCAGAGAGACAATAGACATGGCTCTCATTCTGGCTCTGTGTGATTGTGTGTGTGAGGGTGTGTGTGTGTGTTTGTATGCGTGAGGCTGAGTGAGCAAGAGAGTCTTTTAAGCTTACTTTCAAAGCTGCAAGCTGATCATGAATATTTAAAACTAGTCAGATATCTGAAATATAGTTTTGGTACTGTGCCTTTTTTTGCATACTAAATAAGCAAAGTAAATTTTGGGCAAGAGCCACAGTATAAAAATAAATAGTGTCTTTGAAGCTGTGGCTCATTTACTATGAAGGGTGGTTTTCATCCCAAACATTTGTTGGATGAATTAAAAATATCAGAAAAACTGCATTTTGAATGATCAGGAGAACGCTCCAGAGAGTATACATTATAAATGCAGAGTAAAGCCTTTTGGCTAGATCCAAACTGAATAGGTGCCTGCTGCACTGCTGCACAAGAAGGTAGGGCGAGTGGGTGGGTGGGGATTGAGTTTTTTTGTTTGGTGGGTGGAGTACCTTTGAATCTCACTGTCTAATAGAGTCATTCCCGAGCTCTGAAGATCTCCCCAAGGTGTTGGATATGAAAGGCCGTCTCTTTCCACCACTCAAGCGTTAGCACGTCTCAAATTTTATTTCTGTGTCATGCACTATTCATGCTCTGGGTCTGTGTTGTGTTGCTCTGCAGGTGGTTGGGAGGAAGAGGAGGATGCAGATGAAATATGGATTATCTCCTCTCAGTGTCTGGCTAAGCCCCACTTTGCTTGCACCGCTGCTTTTCAATGTAGCTCCCCTCCCACTCAGCCAGTCAGCTGCAGGCCTAGCATCTGGCTGTTAACCCCCCACCCAGCCTTTAATCAACCAAACACACACACACACACACACACACACACACACATCTCTATCCATCTCCCAACATGATGAAACAACACCCTCCTGCATGAACTGCTGCTTTCTGTGCAACAGGAAATTCTGACTCCTGAAGATTTAAGTATCCAGTAAACAGGATCTTGACCCAAAATAGTCGTTAACTGGAAGAGGAGTGATGAAAGCCCACAGACTGTAGGACTCTGTCCCATTAAGAGATGGGTCAGGGTAGTTTGCATGACAGCTATCATCAAAACCCTGGAGAAGACATGACTCCCTATACAGGAAGGAAATCTCAACCCAACCCTTCACGGCCCTCTGGGACATCAGCCAGAGCTGCTCTAATCGGAAACCCACACTGCTCTACAGAGTCTGGTATTTTGCTTCTAGATATTACTGCACACTTTGGATGTACATTAAAGGATCGTTATTTTTGGCAGTTTGGGCCATCATTCATATTGGTAATAATAGCATTGTATTCACCAAGTTAGCTGCTGACATCTGGGAATGCATTAACATTGCTAAAAATAAATGTATTATTTATTTGGAAGGGAAAATGACAACAATAAAATTATTGTCCAAGCATACCTAGACATTTGTTATGATTTACAAATCTTACTGGTTCAACTTAGACTTCCTGTACTGCTGTAACTGTGCACAAACACAGTTGGGGTTTTTTGTGCAATGAGGGATTATTACCAACATTTCAGATGCACCAACTCTCAGTTTTACCTTCAAATAAAGTGGTTTCAATTATCTTGCTAATCTGTTGGCTTGTTTATAACCTATCTACCCGTCTGAATACTCGACTGTTGTTGCAATGTCGCTGTATTCCCAGATGTCAGCAGTCACTGTGGTTAGAACAATTGAAATGATGGCCAAAACTACTATAATGTAAGAAACATAAATGATCCTTTAAGAGATAAAGAATGTTTTCTGAAAATATTCAATCTCAAATAACATCTTCGTGATAACAATGTCGTCAAAGTAAATAATGCAGACGTCGATAACGTAGAAGAGACAGGAAAAGAGTTATTTTCCCAACTTGTGTAACGTAATAGATTGAACAAAAGGTAGTTCAGCTCAATGTACATTAGAAGTGAGTGCTCAAACATTTTTGTGCTACAGACTGTAATTTGATATCATTCTGTCAGACTCATTTGCTGAAGGATGCCAGTTGTAAGAAGGGAAACACGTGATTATAATCATCACATTTACACAGACTGAACTGAGGAGTGAGTAATGAAAACATTTATCTATTGCTCATTTTGCTGGGGACTCCCTGGAACCTCCTTAAGGACTTATGGGGATCTCCAGACTCCACTTTGTAATAGATCCACAACACAACTATTTTAACCCAAGGGAATATGGGTAATCTAATAGTAATTATGCAAATAACAACAGTCATTGCACACTTCAGTGAGAGGTGATTTAGGCTAGTCCATAGCCAGAAGAAGCGACTGCTACAGCAGCTGATAGAGCCGCTGTGCCTCCCTGTCTACAGATGTGATTATCAGGAACACTGAGGAGCTTGTGTGTTTTTGTCTCTGTCAGACAGAGGATGTCCGGTGCGCGTTAGCCATCTGATTACCCACAATTCTGATGCCGTGCAGCCACTCGAAATCTGTTTAACCTCATCTCCCTCTCTTAATTGACCGAAATACGGGTACTTTCCAGGGTCGATGACCAGGGCTGTGTAGCAAACTTGCTGAAACAGCAGGATACACGCCAGGATACAGCATGTTACTCACTCTCATGTATTTGTGGTTGGAAACATTAGATTTATTTCCGAGCTTGTTGTATTGGTACTTTCCGATTCAAATCATCTACTGAAGTTCTTCTTAATGATGCACAGAACCTTTCATTTGAAGTGGATAAATACAATCTGATAATAGGCCCTGTACAACAACTTAAAACACTGTTGTGAATGTGACAATGTCCCAGGTAGCATTATGGGCAAACTGTATGCAGACGGGAAGGAAACACGCGTCTTTGCTTTCCTGCTGTCTGCCAGATTGCTGTGGAATCCAACCCCACCCTGGTAGGCTGAATTTGTAAAGAGAGAGAGGCTAACTGGTACAGTTCTGCATAAGTTCTACAGAACTGGTTTTCTCAACATTTCAGTTATGGGTGCTTTTTTCTGCCTGGAAAAACAGAAAGAATGCAGAAATCAAAAGAGATACATAGTCCCAGTTGTCAGTGAACATTAGTGATGTTCTGAAGGACAATAGCAGTTTGCTATTGTCATGGTTGTAATATAACCAATCCACCCTCTAAACAAAACAAAAAAATAGAACTTCAGTCCAAGTTCAGCATACTTCAGTCAAATTCCTAGACAGAATAACTCGAGTGAACTGCTCAGAGCATGGCATGCTCCGTTGTGTGCTGTCCAACTGGTACAGCCCTGTCAAACATGTCAACTCTCCTATAAGAAAGAAAACTTTAATGAGCATCCTTTCAGTGTACAGCCAGGGCAGAGGTTTAGTGAGGCTGCATCATCCAGAGGGCACCTTAACTTTGCACTAGCTGGCAGGAGCTGCTTCGCGTGTGTGTGTCTGTGTGTGTGTATGTGTGTGTGTGAGAGAGAGAGAGATTGTGTGTGGAAATGTCTGGGGTGAACAGAGGCCCCATGCTCTGGCCCACACAGAGAGAGTGGGGTCCACTCAAGGGGGAGCGGGCCTCTGTCTGAAGGCTTAAAATAGAGTGGAGGGTGTGATGAGATGACTGTAGCCAGAAGTAGAAAGCTTTTGTTGGGGGGGGGGGGGGCAGCAACTCTTACTGCTGTGCAAGCAGTAAGTTCTGCAGTATGCAAGTGGAGCCCAAAAATAACACACTACAATGTGATGTAATCTAGATACATGTGCTGCACAGACTCACACACACACAAGTCATTTATGGTTAGAGCACTACTGGCTGGAAAATTTACAAAGCATTTACAAAACCAGACACTAAAATCTTCTCATGAAGTGAGAATCGTGAAATTGTTTAAGGTGTGTTAGGAGCTCCTTAATGCAGGGTGAGGCCGCTTTCACTGCGGGTTTTACAGACCGAGACTCCCAAAGCTACTGAATCAAAAGAAATCCACACCAGAATAACTTGCCCTGTAACACATTGTTTTAATATAATAATCATAAAAACTAGCTTTGGTCACAGAGGAGCAGCTTTCATATTAGAGGTGTACAAGGGTGACTGGCCAATATCTGACTTTTAATCAAAGTCTAAATTTACTGGTAACACACTGATGTTCTCTGTTTGGCTGCTGCTGACAAAGAGAGAACATCAGGCAATTCTCTATTCTCTCAAACACACACAGCCGGGCATCTGAGCACACACACACACACACACACACACACACACACACAGACACACACACCACTGCCACCGTACTTTTATTTGCTAGTCTAAAAAAATATTTACTGGACAGTGACAGCCTTTTCCAATAATCCTCCCTGAGAAAGAGCTGTAAGGAGCCAGCTTTGGCAAAAGAAAAGCAGGCACATAATCGAAAGCAAATCTTTCTCTGGGAAAACGGAATATAACCACGGGGCTTTTTGTCAGCTTTACACTGCTACAAAAGAGGCAGATATGCAAGTTTCTCAAAAGGTCCTAGTCAGCTTTTCACACAGGATTGCAGAGGTTACAAAAACACTGCATAGGAACTGACTTGGAGGGCTGGACACCAACAGCACTAACTACAAGACATGCTAACATCCTGTGCTTTTGTTGCTTTAGCATTGTCCTCTTCCTTTATGCCTCAGCAGGAATGTGAACTTCATACACAAAGGTGGTCTCTGACATATTGCAAACTGTATGGAAGCAACACCGCCCACTGACATATTGCATTCTTGGGGTTACATTTGCATGTCAATGAATGATGGCCATAAAAAACTGTCCTGAACTGTTTTTATGAAAAAAAATTGGTGCACTTAACCATCAATAGACAGTTTTACCACGACTGAGCATGTGCCTGCAGCAAGGAGGTAAAATAAAATGTCAGCGTTCAAAAATGAAGCAACTTGCTGTAAGCCAGTGAAATTACTGTTTTGTAGGTGGAACTCATCCTCACATTTCGAAAACCTTTTAACTACATGACACACTTCTAGCTAGCTATTGTGTCACATGAAACAGCAGCTAGTAGATGACGTACATGAAGTTAGCTCTTGCAGATAATGTGAGATGAACTGTGACAACAGAGACAACGCAGCCACCATGGAGGTTTCTTTCTTGCTATACTAAACATTCTCCACCCATTACTTTTTCAAGTTGCACAGTTTATGGAACACAAACAACTTCTTCTGTTGATCTCCTCATAAATTCTTAGTCATTCTAGTTTCTTTTCTAAACCTGAAACCAATCTATATGAAGATGATGATGATGGCTGAGATGGCTTGTCTTGGATTAAAAGAAAATCTTCAGTGGTCAAGCTCACTCTTCAAATACACGACACAGAGCTGATTTCTTTAAAAGTCAGTTCTAGTCTACTCCCTTCATAGCCACATGAGTAAGAGGGTCTGTCATCAAAGCCAGCAGGCAGTGTTTCTTTAGTGGCTCAACACCTGACTTCTCTGGTCTGCATCAGCTCAGCCATGCAGACGGCTCCTCAATCAGAATGAGTTTGTGTTTGACTGCAGAGTTTGGAACATGGAGAGAGACAACCCTGACGCCGAAAGGAACGCACACCATCTCCCCTGCCTGAGACATCCCCAGATTTCACTGCAATTACTCTGAGCATCTGTGCACTACCCAGGCTGCAACCACCTGAGAACTGTGGAGCATCGGCCTCTCACTAAGGCTGGCAGAGCTGCTGGCCCGGTCCCTCTGCCATGGCCATTTCAGCAAATAAATAAGATATGCAACAATTGTTTCACTTCTAATTCGGGACTCCGGTGGCACCCTCATTTCATTAGGCTGGAATTCTGACTGAGACAAATAAGCATTGCGTGCCAGACAGAGATTCGACAGATAGCAGGCAGGCACCATCCAATAACAAAATGAACACTGCATCTTATTTTGGATCCCTGGAAGAATTGGAGTTGTGTTATTCTCTTCAATCTGAGCAGATTTTTATCTAAACGCTAAACTGCTGTGAACAGATTGACTGCTTGCTGGAATGCCCCAGTCATGGTGAATATTTCATATGAAGCCTATTGTTGTCTGCCCCACTGGGGCCTCAGCAAATGGCCCAATGAGGGAGAAAACACTGGAGTGGATTCCACAGACCAAAGCCCATTAGTCCACTTGCCTCAAGAAGGAACTAGACAATATCTCAAAATGATGAAAACAACTTTTTCAGGCCAGTGATGCAGTGAACAAAGACTGGAGGACGATGATATCTGAAGACCTCTGCTAAACGTGTGGAATGTATCAAACAGGGAACAGTCTGTTCCAGATTATGATTCAAGGATGCAAAAAGAAACTGTACGCAGCATCCCCACAAATGATTCTCCGCACGCTGGGAAAGAAAGGGATGACTGTTCACACACAACTTACTGTGTCATGTAATAAGAAGGCTACAGACCCCCACCCTAAAAGCCTCAAAAACACAACCCTGATAAATATTTCTACCAGATTTGATGCCCACACGAATAACAACAAGAGTGATGCAGTATCATATCATCTGTGTTGACTGCAGGCTGTACCGCAACAGAAGCCACACTGTGTCAGTCTGGTCCAGGGTAAACCAATAGTCTAATGTTTATTTTCCAAACACGACAAATATGTCACTAACTCGATAATGAAACAGCTACCGTGTGTTGCTGAAAGATTACTGGGAACCACAGAACTAAACTCATGTTCAATTTCAAAATCCTACTTTTAATATACATACAATTTGTAATGCCACTAAAAAATTGAAACAAAAAGTGAAAGAGAAACATGTGTGCAGGAGAGATCAAAAACTCCTCTGGGACTTAAAACTAAAACCATGGTTCTATCAAGATGTGAACTTGAGAATAACTGAATGATGAAATATATTGTTCTGACCCATTCCTCTCTACTTAAAATCTCCTAACAGTCAAGAGCTGGAAGAAAAGCCAAGCTGGAGATGAGGACACCGGTTAGCCTGGGAAGCGGACAGCCTTGAATCACCGACAGCCATTTAGCAAGTCAGTTCCTCAGAACTAAACTGCTTCGCTGCCCAGCAGTGCATCACACCACAGAAACAGGGCAATGATATGTGGCACATAACTACTTTACTTCAGCAGAGCAGACACCTTATCAGCCAAGGCCAGAAATCATAAAACCTGCCAGCACTCCCACCTTTGCCCTGCCTGTGCTAGATGCATGGCCTGTGCAGATATAATAGGTACTATTTTTTCTGAACATTCTGTGGCTACACATGACAATATATACAGTAGATCAAAGGGGGCTGAAAGTAGTTGAAACTACAATCTGTCCCACAACACACAACATAGACACATTTGTGTGTGAGCACGTGCGTGTTTCGAGTCCAGTCAAAGTGATATGGGGGTGTTACAAATGCCACTTCAACACTGCACGCCAACAGAGAAGCCACGTGGTGAACGGACTGCTATATTCCCCTTGAAGAACAAGGGCTTCAAATTCCTAACATGTTGTGCAGATTAGAGAGCAATTCTGAGGAATTCCGAGCCCCATATGGTGACAAGGTGCTCACATCTCCCCCTATTAGAGGTTCCTTTTTCTTGCCAGAAGCTCCAGTACTTGTTCTAAAGCCAAAACAAAGATTAAGCAACAGTGAGCAGCCAAAAGGAGGCCAGCAGTTTGTAGTGAAAAAAAGCTCATTTCAGTAGGAATGGTTAAACTCATCAGCTGCTCCAAAAGCTGGCGTTGGACTGTAAAGCAGGTACGGGAGGATCGAGAGGGGCAGGTAGAGGGGCCCCGTCACATGGATCATGACTCATTTGAGGTTTTAGAATACTGCTGCTCCAATTTCCCAAATCACCCCTTTAGACTTGTGGGACAAAACACAATGAGTCAGCCTTTGGACACTTTGAATGAAAAGATAATTCCCGATTCAATCTGCAGTGAATCCAGGAAATGAGCAATAAGCCCTTATTATGCAAATCTCAAGAGTTTTACGGGAAAAGCCCCACCCTGGCTGCAATCTATAGAGGACCTTGTACCTGTGTGAATGCTCAGCGATGTCGAAGAGGATTAGTGGCTATGATCGAGCGTTTACTGAGCTACCTTACTAGAGTATAGCAGCTTCTGTAATGGCATCAACAAACACCCCCCATTGAGGCTTTTCTGAAGTAACATCAAAACAGATTCTCTGCACATCCAGCTTGAATTAGGTTGTCACAGTGTGAGAAATTAGTCTCTGTAACTGTCTGAGTGCATGCTTGTCATATTTCTTCACACCCGTTGTTTCACAAGACCAGCCTAGCGACAAACACAAAAGACATTAACATAAAACGTCATCTCTGCTGGATTCCAGTTTGACATCAGACGGCCTGAAAGAGGCATGAAAGAGATATCGTTCCTTCGGGCCACCGCCTCCTGAGTGTCATCGCTAAAACGAACCAAAGCAGTTTGTTGCATCATCAAGGCTGCCCTGTTTGTTCGAGCTGAGATATTAGAGATAGAGATATTAGAGAAAACACAGCGCTGACTGATTGGGACTCTAACAGCCCCATTAGCGAGGCACGTTCCAGAGGCATGCAACAATTAAGGCAGCTCTGCCTGCTAGGGAGGACTAGAAGATCCATGAGCAGCCAAATGCTCATCAGTCCAAGCAGCCAAGCTGAAACCTCGAGCCAAAAGATGTAACTTCTAGAGAGAAAAATATCTAACAAAAAATCATATTGACTGCAGTGATTCTGCTGCACATTTACCATATCTTCATTTTGAAACGTGCTCATAGGCAACCCAAAAACAATATTCTAAATCAAATTGGACCTACTGTGACACCACCGAGAAGTAGTGGACACAGTATACGCACATGCAGCTTTTGGATATATGGAAAGGACAGATGAAAGATAGATTTCCTCAATAAGTCACAAATGCACAGTATGCAGGTATCTTATATGTCCACAGGGGACAGAAATGTGTTTAGTCACAATAATGGTAAAGTCCACCTGTGGCAGAGTTCTCCTGGGTAAACGAGCTTCAGCCTTACGAAGTGGCTGACCCACTTCAGAACCTGCACAATACTGCAGAGCTGCTGCTAGCAAAGTTCACACACACTGCCAAATACACACAGCACACAGGAATTCATACATAGTATCATCTGTAACATTCAAACACAGACACACGCAGCCTTGGCATAGTAAACATACCAAAGAAACCTAGTTTTAAACTCCATGTTGTAGACTTCAGCTCCTTATCTGCAGTGAAAAGTTAGAGAGAGTCTTTGTCTGCAGCACCTGTTCTAGACCCTACAGACCTCTGCACCACTCAAACCCAAAACAGGGCAAGCTGAACATCACATACCCAAGTTTGACTTTGAAACACACTGGCATCAATGTTTGGAATCCAAGTTCTCAGGAAGAAAGAGTATTCAAAGTAGTGAGGACTTCTCAAAGTGCATAGCTGTATCCGAGGAGCGGCAGGAGCCTTCAGCCGAAAGGGAAAGTTAATTAGGTTTGTTGGTGTACACTACCGTTCAAAAGTTTGGGGTCACCCAAACAATTTTGTGTTTTCCATGAAAAGTCACACTTATTCACCACCATACGTTGTGAAATGAATAGAAAATAGAGTCAAGACATTGAC
>JAVQJL010088331.1:0-24873 GCA_036024295.1 Nannoperca obscura | reverse complement strand
CCCCCCCCCCCCCCCCCCCCCCCCCCCCCCCCCCCCCCCCCCCCCCCCCCCCCCCCCCCCCCCCCCCCAAATCAAAGGACACCAAAGGCTCCGACAGATTTTGACATGAGGAAGATGTGGATATTTGTCTGCTGTTTTCCACACAAAGGGGTTGCATTCCTGAAAAAAAAATCTTGTCCACTTTTCACATGTCGGAAAAGTATTTTTTTCCCCTTGGGATTCAAATTCCTTTGATTCAAATAAAAGATGTAATTTAATCTAAATGACTGACATTTCACTTACATTGATAAGCAAATATTTGAATTGGTGGTGACTGAAAATAGATAAATCAATAATGGAAATCAATTACACTTAAAGCAAACACATCTTAGCCTCAGATCAGTGCACTTGGCAAAGGAATACTTTGAGTAAGGAAAAACATAACTGGGGTCTGGGTTGTGATCTTAAAATAAATAAATAAATAAACCTACCAATTATGATAGTCATAAGGCTGGACTTCTGGTTGTTTACACACAGACACCCTATAAATAGTACTGGCACACATCACAAAGGAAACAACATTCCCATTCTCGTCCCTGGCCTCTGAGTGATGCCAGCATCACGTTTATCGCGATACATCTGTCACGTATCTTCTCCCCCCCAAAAAAACCTCTGTGGAATTAGACCGTTTAACCCCTCCTCAGTTGTCATTAGGGGGTGGGGGATGGAAGGACGGGCGGGGAGGAGAGGAATGAAAACAAGCCAGAGTTGAGGAGATAACCATCAGAGTCCTAAACCCATTATCTGGCCCCTGTCCACTGTTGAGTGTCAGGAGTCACACCCAGGTCCAAGTTAGCCTGGAGCGGTTGACCTGCTGGTCTCTACTGACATTTCCATTCAGATGAATGGCTCTTTGCTGCATGCTAGTAAGTGTCCAGTTTGACCCTTACCTGCCCCAAGATTCCCTCCCTTATTAGCTGGGCTGTGGCCCTCTGTCTAACCTGTATTCTATTGCCTATCACCCCCCTCCCCACCTATGAGGCTCTGAAGGCTGAGCCGTCTTAAGTAATAATGGACAAATGAAGCCAGCCAGCCCTAATGGTGGTGTTTTTTAATGACACTGAGCTTTTGTGCTCTTTTCATTTAGACAAGGAGTGAGAGATGAGGAGGACAACCGCCGCAGCACTGCGACAGTAAAGCTGCAGCAAGCGGCATGCCCTCATTTTGAGGTTATAGGACACAGTTAAGTTGCTTCCGTGGAACAAGCAGGCATGTCAGTAATGGGCTCGTCGGGGCACCGCACCATACACAGCTGTTTCTTTTATGTACTTTAATTTGCTCGGAGGAGAAAATAAAGCATGTGATTGTGTCTTTAAGGAGGCCCGTGGACTTGAGAGACCAAATACCAAAAGGACCTTCATAGGTGCACTGTAGTTAACCAATGTAATTAGCAAGAACACAAGTAATCAGTCCAGGGAAATGTGTCATTAAATGGCATCCCGCCATGATTAATTTGCCACTCGTAACAACGAAATGAACCTTCTCTGTGTCCTTAATGACCCTGGTTAATCTTTTAAAGAAACAGGGAGGAGAGAAGACAGCGAGAGAGAGAGATAGAGGAGAGAAAAACTGACAGGGAGAGGGACTACATGAAGACATCAGGTGCTCACATCTATAGAGGTGTTTGCAGTTATGTAAGTTTGCAACCATAGCCAAGCTGGACTACAGAAATGCCATTTCAAGTGGCTTTGGAGTGGTTAAGTAGCAACAGACGCATAAACAGATACAGCACACAAAGATCTTTTTCTGTGGGATAAATCCCTTTTTAGAGCTGTTAAAGAACAGAGGCAGCACATGGTGCCCAGCATTTGACACCATGCTCTCTAAAGTGGAGGTGGCGAGGAGATTAGTGCAAGGAAAAGAGCCCCTATTATACACCCTGTTGCATTATTAAACACACCTCTATGTAATTCATTCTTCAGCGGCGTACATATTTGTCTTGGTAATTTTTCTTAAGCCTTGATAAAGCAGAATTAACCATTTGAATTAATCATGGGAATTAACGCTTTGATACCAGGCCTGGGCCCTTGCGTCCAGCCAGCTGCACTTGCCGGGGCCCGCCTGCTTAACACCAGAAGTGCCAAGCATATGCTAGTTGGGAGGAGGAGGGCAGATAGGGAGGCCTGGGTGGGCAGGGAGGAGGTCCCTGTGGAGCCCTTCACAATGAAACACAATATCCTCCTCCTCAGACGCGTGCAATGACTTAAACACTCCATTGTATTAAATATGAATGAGGTTCCCCATTGTCCTGGTGCGGGCGAGCGGGGAGACAGTGTTGTCGATTAGCCACATGATTAAGCAGACGACACGGTAGGGGCCACAGAGGTAAATAAAGGCCGCCTTCTGTCATTTCCTTGTCCCCAAGGGGCCCCAGCCAATGGCTTCTCACAAAACTTAGCACAGTTAAAGCCAATTGACGGAAAAAGTGATAATGTATGACTGTGAAAACAGCTGAGTGATGAAAGGGAGGGAGGAAGAGAAAGGGAGGAAGGAAGAGTAACAGGCCAGGAAGTGGATGTGAAGGAAGGAGAGAGAAAGTGAGGACAGAGGGAAATAGAGAGAAATATGAATGATGAGAAAAAAGACAGCATAGGAAAGGAAGGAGAGGGTGATGACATATTACAGAAAGGCTTGGGAGCTGCAATAAGAAGCGCCTTTGATTAAACAGGGAGGATAATTCAGTCATGCTCCATGTCAGGTGTTTATTATCACATTGTAGCATTTGCATGTGAAAAAGACACTAGCGCTTACTTCGCCCGGCCCTCTTTGCACCCTTATGATTGGCTGACAGGGCATCTGCGCCACTGTTGCAAATCCCCCCCTGTTAGGAGTGCATGAACCCAGTCATGGCTATTCACAGTGGGCCCAATATGTCAAACGGTTATTATCTGCGGCGTTAGCCAAGAAAACAAATAGAGGCAGAGAGCTCTCATAATGAAAGAGAATAAATAGTTTTAATCAATTCTCCTCATTAATCAATTTGGAGCAATATGTCAAAGACACAATCCCAGTTGATATTACTGACGAGTCACACATAATATTGCTCTGAACAGCTTGTAATCACAAGGGAGCATTGCAGGTTTATATACTACTTTATTTTGTCCTTTATTGTATTTTTTTCTCAGCTCATTTGTTTATTGATTAATTAAAAACTAAACTAAACTAAAAACATTTGTATTTAATTGGAAATATCACCTTCTTACACATCTCTACTTTGTTTGCATTGTACATTCATTTACATTAAAAAAAATAAAGCTAAAACTCGATGAATACTAACACATCATTACATACTGACATTATTTTGACAGAAAGGGAAAGAGCAAATTTCATAATTTAGGCTTTTTCCCTGTACTAATTTTCCACTCTTCACTCTCTTCACCTTGAATCCCCATGTGGTTGAAAGGCTGTCTTATGGGGAGTTCCATCACATTGCTGTAACTATGATCTCTCCCATTTTAATGATATGAAGCAGCTAACCTTAGCCAACACTCTTGTGTCCCACCCTCCCCCAACCACCACCAGCCCCCTCCTATCCCGTCGCGGGACATTCAGGTAACTAATCTGCCTTTAAATATGTCTTGAAGGAAGCGCAGCTAATTAGTATCGGAATTTACTGCCTTCACTTTTATTGACTTGTCCTACTTCTCCGATAATTAACTAATGAGTAAAGTAATGAGCTATGTCGTTCAGTCGTGCTGTTCAATTAGAGTGCGGAATCAATTATTGAAAATGGTTTCTGATGCCAGCGCCGCCTGATATGGTGAGCGAGAGAGCATGCAGAGAGGGGACAGTACTGATTTGACCAAAATGGAAGAACTTTCGAATGTTTCACGGCTTTAAATTTCGGCTTTAACCTCCACCTTGTTGAAGTATTGCTTTGTAGACAAGAAGTGAGCGTAAAATACAATAACCACATCACGTCCTTTTTCAATCATTGTATCCTGTTACATGTTTTTTCAAATGTGATTATTAATTTCCACTTTCAGAACTGCTGTTGAAACACGCACATACCAGGCTACTGTAATAACCCAACACAGGCTGTCCCCCGCAAAACCGAGTCGAGCTGGGAAGAGGTCTCTCAGTAAACAACGTGTCATTGAGGTATTTCCGAGCTTAACAAAAACATTGGGTTCATTATAGAAAATTAATTAGAGTATCACACTCCCAAGTGTTTTGGCTGATAATGAACTCTATCTTGTCAGGCCAATTTAGTCTGACGCCCTTTGATAATTATGTTTACATCAAAATCAATGCCCCTTGTGATTAAATATGTTAGAATGCATAATGTGGCTCAATATTATAAGGGCATACAGTAAAGTTGTGTGTGTCAACTATTTTTGGAAGTTTGAGTTTAAGTTATATTTAAAGGCCCTGAAAACAAATTTCTCACAACCAGCTTCTTACTATGAACAATGGCGTCCTTCAAGAAAACAAAATGTTTCTGTTGAACAGTTTTATTTTAAATTAGATATTTCTATATTCCTTCTTCTTCTGATTTGAAGAGGGCGGGGCTCAGTTGGAAAATGTGATGACACATATTGCCATGGTCCAATCAGATTTCAACAAGGTTTGAATCCAAATATGATGACATCTGTGGGGTCTTACAAATTTGATCAACAATCAAACGCACACAGTCCAGAAAAAACAGAATAGCTACATTTTAGAATGTTAAAATCTTGATAAATAATACTTTTGGAGGTTTATTTCAAACCTTTAGGTTTGATTGTTGTTTTTTTAGTCATGAATATTTAATGGGTCTTTAAGTGCAAGATTTTCAATTTCAATTTGTCATGCTTTGGGAACTGGGCATGTTAAAAATGACATGACAAATTTCATTTCAATATGTATTGTGCTATCGAATTTCTCACCCCAGCATATGGTGTTAAAAATACTGCAACACTTTACTACCTCTTTATGGGATCCAAAATGAGCCTGGGAAGGGAAACCAGCATCAGTTAAGTACGAGAGGGTTTGAAGCACTTGTGGGGTCATGCCAGTACTGGTTGGTGTAACTGCACTGGCGGAAACATGAATAAAGATAGTTGGAAGAGCTCCCCGTTTTGTTTTGTTCTGGCTGAATCATTGCTTTTAAAAAATGTCCACATGAAGGTACATGCATAGTGTGGCTTATGCAACTGCTATGACAGAGGTGGTAGTACATATGATTGTGTGTGTGTGTGTGTGTGTGAGCTCCCACTGACCATAAAAACTTCTGCTGAAAATTGAAGCATTAAACACACCTGTATTTTTTGCTTAATTAAAAATTCATTTAAAGACAAGGTGAGGTAGTAAAAACTCAAATTAATTAGGTTTTGCATAACATTACAGGTGCCAGGTTTTATCAAATTAGGAAAAAGGAGCGCACAAGCATATAGGAAGGGAAAGAAAGAGTGGGGTTAAAGTCCTGCAGAGAGAAAAGGGGGTAGAAGACATGAGAATCCCACCGCAGTGTTTTGGCGGTATCAATATTCTATTAATATTCACAATGCCAGAGGTCCCGGCTGGTATGCCAGTCAGTGCTGAGCCGATGTGACAGGCTCCCAGAAAGATGCTAAAGCCAAGGACATTAAATTCCCCCTGACAGCAACCTTGGAGATTGTCCCAGGCACGCGTCGCTTTGACTGCGGTAAATCAGAGAAATAAACTCAAAAGAACATAATGGAGTCGGTTCTCATCATTATTATGACAAGCAGGTTTATTTAGTGTACAGTTGGCTCTCCTTCCACTTCTGTGTGAGAGTGTGTGTGTTTGTGCTTGACTTGCTAAGCTCTAACAAGACAACCAGGGGTGACTGTCAACTGTCAAAAATTCCTGTAAGCCGAAGCTGCTGTTGGACTGTACATGGAGTAAACCCAGAAGATTAGAATGAAATCCACTCTACCTCTGTGAGGAAAGTACACTTGTAAGCAGCAAATAGACATACTATGGCAAAATGCATTAAGCAGGTGCACTTAAACTGTTTACTCATAAATTAAGGAAACATGTAGTTAAGTCAGTTTTACATACCCAGCATGGGGGGTGCACTTAATAAGAACCTTAAACCAAATCTGTTTACCCAAAATGTTTATCTATTCTAATGCTCCCAGTCCAAAGTCCATTTAGTATTTTGGGATTTTTACATATGGAATTTTTAAGTCAAATATTGTATTGTTGTATTTTGTATTACTTATATATAATGTAGTAGAAAAAAGTATTACAAAATACAATAGATACCATATATATTTATATATATATATATATATATATACTGTGAATTTCACAGCTAACACTACTGGAACAACACACAGGTTCAACCTCTGGCCATATTCTCAGAGATCCAAGATGACACATTTCTCTATAATTCCTCATATAGCATACAGTATGTAGATTATGTGTTATATGATTTCAGAGATGGGGATAACCATCAGACCTTCCTGCCAACTACATACTGTATTTGTTCTTCTGATTACATCCACAAAACAAGAAATAAAACAACAGCTTATGGCACTGCAGACAGCCTGAAGCCAGCTATCTGGGGGCCCTCTATCATCTGTGTTTTCAATTCCCCCTCTTTTATAAAAGCCTTGGCCAAACCCTTATCATCGCGCCCATTTGAATAGTATTACAGACACGCTGGCCAGGGGGGACAAAGATGTCATAAATAATTTTATTGATTTTTTTTTGCTAGTTGTCGTCATACATTAATTTCACCAAATAACTGTACAGCTCCTGTTTTAAGCGTGGTTTTTGTGGAACGTGTCACAGTTTTCTTCTCCCCCCTCAATATGTCGTAACAGATTCTGGTGACGTTATCTTTCCGGTACAGCGTGACTGATCCTTTTGCATCTTGTCAGGCTTCTCAGAGAAAGGCCTTTTTGACATGCACAGCCACGCTGCAGCAGGATTTGACGTGGCATGATGAACAGTAGACTTTAACTGTGGGTGACCTCCTAGTCCTAACCAAGGACTGTAGCACAGTGGGTGTATTGGAGTGTATGCATGTGTACATAAAGATATATGCCTGCATAGGGAAATGTTCGTATTCATGCATATTTTTTGTCTTGTCGTGCCAATGTGTGTGTGTGTGAGCTGTGATGTTCTATAATGACAGATTCACACCTTCACGAGACAGCGCCAATGTCCCCACGCTTAGGCTGTTGCCCCCATTCCCACTTTCGCCTCTCCCACTTTCCTATCTTCAACCCGCCTGGCGTGAGCAGGTGACAAGCTGTCTGGAGGTGTGAGTGTGTTTGTTTACCTTTAACTCTAGTCACACACATTCTGTCAGGAGTCACTCACATGGACTGGATAGAGATTGAGCTGGGAGTGAAAGGACTGCAGTGTGTGTTGGTGTGTGAAAGACTATTAGTCTGTACATATATACAAAACACACTATTTCTTTAGGTTGTGTGTTCATTTGTGTGCTCAACAAGTGAGTGTGTATATATAAGAGGGCCCTGAGATAACTTTGTTATGATATGGTGCTATATAAATAAAATAAAATTGAATTGAATTGTATTACTTGTGTTGTGTAAAGTCACACTGTGGGAACTCGCCTTCCTTTTGGAGACAAAATGTGAAACATAAATCATTCCATTTTAGGGTGACGACTTAGTGTAAGGTTAGTGTAACGTTAGGTTAAGGTTAAGGTTAGGTTTTAAAGAATGCCGTCTAGATAATGCAAGTAGTAGATAGTTAGGGTTAGGGTAAGTCTCTAGGAAATTAATGTAAGTCAATGTAATGTCCTCTAAAGAGATGGAAACATGAATGTGTGTGTGTGTTTGTGTATGTGTGTAGGTCAATTTACCACTCTATAGTTGGCATGGCTCTGTCACAGTTCCCTGTCTTAACTTTTGCCAACAAGAATCAAACAACTTGACTTAGACACACAAACACAAACCTACAAATGTACTGCTCGCTAGCATTGCTCTAAACAAAAACATTCTCTTTTACCCCATACACTACACACAATCTCCTCCTCCCTCTTCCCCCCAAACAAAACTCAGCACAAAGTCATGACACAAAGAAGCACCAATGAGGAAGTCAGCACAAAAAAAAAATCGGAAGGGGTCAGCATATGTCCAGTCAGCGTACGACACCTCATAAGACAACTGTCCCAACCAAGCAGATTGGGTCTCTCCTACAGCTTCGGCGTGGTGTGGCGTGCAGCTGTGTGTGTATGCATGTGATGCACTTTACTGTACAGTGTGTGTGTGTGTGTATGTGTGTGCATGCACTCCCCCATGTCATGTACAATACAACAGAAGTGAAGATAGGGCAGAATAGCAGGAGAGCTGCATGAGCAGATTTGGGTGTTGCCCCCAGGGTGTGTGTACTGTAGTCTCCATAAGTAGTGACATGACAGGCCTTGGACCTGTATTTTTTGGGGGGCTTCATTATACTTCAGGTAATGAGGTTAGAGGGATACTCCTGAATTTGATCTCCAACCAGTAGCTGGTTTAATTCATAAAAGAAGCTCTGGGTATTACTACAAGGTGCAAACATATAAAAATACTTTTTGTAAACAACAGTGCAACAACTTCTCCTTAGTAGCTGCTTCACTGACTGAATCCCTTCAATCTGGCGAGTGTCAACAAGCTTTTGAGAGCCTTAAATTGTGTTGTACGTTTTTCCCCAGGTTTTTATTTACCTTTGAAACTTGAAGTTGAGGCTGAGACAGTTCTCCTGCAAGGGGGCGTCCAGGGATTTGACCTTCCTGCGAGGTACTTTTCATTGGGACTGTGTTTTTGTGTGTATTTCACTGTGTTCATTCTCTCTGTTTCTTTCTCCATGTGCCATCAATTAATTGACTTCAAGTGTCTGTTCAATGCCTCAGTGGTTGATTCAAATCTGATGATGATCATGTTGCCCTAAAGAAATGTAAATATATACCTGACAAATACTACTAACTTGTATAAAAATGAATATGGCTCAGTTGTGTCGCTGAATCATTAGCAAACAACAATTTAGCTCCTTTTGTTCCCACAATGTACATGTATGTGAGTTACCTTTTGGACATCTTGTAATACAATGACTGCTACAAAGTATATGTCTATGTCTTGATATTAAAATCTGAGTCATCGTTTTTGTCAGTTAGCACAGTGAAAACACAACATCACTGACTGCAGCACACTACAGTCATGGACGTGGTTCCCTATTTGTTGTTTGTGTTCTGCCTTCCGCCACAGCCACTGATCCATCCAAAGTTAATCACTCCAAACAGCATTACAATTAGTGCAGTTTGGAGTCAAACATCCATCTCCTGGTCTATCTATCACCATTTTTTCTCTATGTGGTAATATTCCCCAATTAAAGCATTATTGTAGCCTACTTCATCAAGGGCTAAAGTAATCAAGATTAATCTCAGTGAGCTGACACGCGCTGTTTGCTAAGGAACACACAGAACAATTGCTCTGGGCGAGCATCATTAGGAAATGCAATAAAATTAGGCAAACTGATTATATTTCAGAACTGGGGAGCAAAATAAAAACACAATTTGGGGAGGGCTTCAATTATGGCGGCTGCGCTTGCTTGTTTGAACATCAGCCATTAAACCACTTTACATTGTAATGCTCGGGCACAAGTATGTTGTGTGTGTGCATGTGCATGAATGTATACAGTAGGTGCCTAGCAATGTGTGTTTTCATCTATGTCTCTATTCCTGTAGATGCTATAAGCATGTGTGTATTATTATTCTTGTTTGTGGATTTCTGTGTTGGTGGGGGGTGTTGGTGTTGCTGGTGGTGAGGAGGAGCCAGCCTGTAGTCACATACACAGGCTTCCAGCCAGCTATTGACACTAACTTGGTCTTAGCCAACGGCTGCAGCAACCATTTTAGGCTCCGTTGTCAATTGGTATCTAATAGGGGTTAAGTGTTTTGAATTCTGTCTTTTGAGGGGGAAAAAAGCCACCGGAAGGCAGGTTTTCATTTAATTATAGCTCAGATGGGAGATGGAATATATGTGTTACTTACTGTGTGTTTGGTGTGCATCTTCTATTTATGTGTATGCATTTGCCACTCTGCATTTGCATGAATGTATGTGTGAAATTCTATAGGCACATGTGCTTTGTTTATTTATTTTTTCCTGCCTTCAATAGCTTGCTGGTGAGGTATACCAGTGCAATCTATTTATGTCATTCATGGCCACTCAGTAGTGAACAATACTCTGAAATACACACTGTGATTTGCCGGTTAGCAGTGAAACCGTTTTAAATGCTTATTAATCTTGCCTGAGGACAAATTCTTCCTCCTCCTTCCCCAAAATGAGAAAATGAATGAAAATACATGGAAATATGAAAAATACCTTATCTTATCACCGTGTGGAGGTAATATTGTGTGATCCCTCGCTGAAATAGCTCTGAACATTCCATGAATATTTTGAAGCTTCCCTTCGCCTGCATTTGAATTGATGTACAGCAGGGCGTATATGCATTCATGTCGTCTGTTACGTGCCACGTGTCACCCATATCGCAACGTTTTCCCAATCAACTCTGACAAGAATGGCCACTTTCCATTCATTTAGATTGGATGAAGGAATAAAATGAAACGTCCCATATTGTTTTTCCTCTACACATACATCCACGACCCATAACTCAGATTGCTGTACCTGGCGATAGATGGAAGCTAAGCTGAACTGACTGACATAAGTGATAACAGGAAGAATAGAGGTACTGTGTGTCTGTATTCAAAACCCCACAGTTTCCCTCAGGTGTGGTCCCTATCACACCTGCTGTGTGTGGGTGTGTGAGAAAGAAAAAGCAGAACCAATAAATGGAGGTGTACTTACCAGATGACTCTATGACCTTTGCTTGAAAGAAATAAAGAGAGAAAAATCCAGCTGGAACAATGGTGTATTTGGACATCCTTTTAGTTTCCATTACTCCGAGCGGAAATGTTGTCTCTTACAACAATTAAAAAGTTGCACAGTTATGCAAGTGTAAAATAAAAATTCCGGGTTTCAGTTTAATTTTTAGAATAACTCTGCTCTAACAGTTTTATTCTCAAAAACTGAAACACGCAACAACTTATCTCTGTTTCACGCCTGGCTCCCTCATTTGTATTCTATTGTTAAGCGTAACTTTTTTTGATAGTGCTGAAACGGATCCAATCCCATTGGTCAGTTTTTTGACACACTGAATGGCTTTCTTGAATATTGTAATAGCCCATTTATTGGGGTCAATTTGATATTTGCAGGCCACATTTGGATGAGAATTCACCAAATCAATACAATAACACACACATATGCCACTATGTGTTCAGTGTTCTGAAAACATAATCAATATGCTCATAAAATATCAGGATGACCTCTTGGCACTCCATGACCCTCTTTCTTCTGATTAACCTTGTTCACATGACCTGTGCCTATAGACCTTATGAATTATAAATGAACATCATTATCATAGTCCAATCATTAAGGGATATTATACCATACATGTAAGTGTTTCTTTCTGTCCCAACTGGGATGCATTTCTCCCTCATTGTTTTTCCGGGGTTATCATATGCAATTTGTCCTCTTTCTGTTTCTCTCTCTCTCCCTCCTTTCTGCATATTGCCAGACCTCCGAGGATGGGGCAATAGAAGACGGAGGCTAGAAGGAGAGAAATAGTTAACAAACTCTGCAAATGATTGATGGGCTAATTTCAAGCCCTGAATAAAGCAGTTTCCGAAGTCTGTTGATTCTCCATTTATTAGGTAATAGAAACATTTATCAAAAAAGTCACTTTTTTTGCTTAAGCAATAATTGCATTTTTAAGCCCTCATTAGGCCTTCCATGCATACATAATCCAATTGAATAAATACAGTGTTGGAGTGAAGAATTAATACCCCTCCTATATGGTAAACTGAAAGTTGGAAAATCTGCAGCTTGACATCCATTCACATGGAATAGCACAGTGAAAAACACTTTGTGTTTGTGCCTTAATTTAAAATTTACTATGATTATAATTTTCCTTGTTGCAGTGGTCAGAGCACAAGCATTCCTTCCACTGAAATGAGTGGCTACGTTACACATATTTGAATGTATTTGAATGCACTTATGTCTTCACTTTTCGTGCTATACACGTTATATCTGTTACTAATTGTATGTATTTTTATGTGGCAGCCTTTATGTCCAAGACAAATTTCCATAGACCACACCACAATTTAACTTTTAACCATTTTTGCAGACTGGCATTATTTTACTCTACTGTATTTCATCTAATATAAAATAACCCATCAAACATTGTCATGTTGAGGCTGAAAATGGACGTCAACAATCTGTGTTCATTTTTGGCATATATTATATCTGAGAATACATCTGTAGTTGTTTTCTTTTATTGTCCCTTAAGATTTGGATATAGGGAGAAAATGTTTACACATAAATACAAAATTGTTTTTCTGACAGATTTTTGTTTGTATTGCTGTCTATGTCTCATGATGATCACTGTATGTCTTAGTAGTAGTTGCACTGTACATCATGTGAATGAGGGTTTCCTCGTTCTGTATCGCCTGGCCATGGACAGAGTTTTTTCCACTTTATCTCCTACCAGCCTACAGTTGTTATAGTCTTTTGCGTATGTAGCCACATCAAAACAGCAGTCATGTCTTGTTACCTGGCAACGGTCCCACTAGCCGGCTAAGGCTCCTGTTCCAGCAGAGAGAGCCAGTTTTAATCACCTAGCAAATTTCCAGCACTGAAAACAGACAGGGCCTCAGCTTAATCTTGTTAGCACGATGAGGCCGTTTTCAGATATCATTGCTAATCAAATCATCCCAAAGGCTTTGAGCCCGAGGTTTGTTTGTTTTTTTGTTTTTTTTGGTAGGAGATGTGATAGTAGTGGTGGTGGATGCAGCAGATGTGTATGTGCGTGGAAGGGGGAGGTGATGAAGCGGGTGTCTGTGTATGTTTGTGTGAATGCACATTCATAGGGAAGGGGGGTGGTTTGAAAAACATACCGAGGAGTAGAAATACTGAAGAGAGAGGGGAGAAATACAGCTGACTTTTAATGACCACGTTCCTCTGCATTACTCTCACCAACCCTATACAGTTATAAGCACCCATATACCCTTGTATATATGTGCATGCGTACTCATCATCGAAACCAACAGCCCCCTCCCCTTCAAACTCCTTCTTTGGTCGTGAGCTCTCACTTCAATTTGAAAGGCTCCTCCACTTCTCCCAGTAGATAACCTGCATTTTTTTAATAGCCCAGAGCCACGCACCAGCACCCAGAGAGACTCCCCAACCCAGGGCCCAGGAGAGCCTGTACAACAGAGAGAAAAGGAGAACAAAGCCAGCCTGCGAAGTCTTAAAAAGTTAAAACGTGTACTTTGATAGCCTCGGCCTACCTATTGCGACGGCGCTGATCCGACCCCAGGGAGACTGACAGCACCGCAGAGAAAGAGGGAATAAAGAGGAGAAGGAGAAGAAGTGGGCCACGGCAACCCCAAACTCTTCTCTTCTTCTGTTTTCCCTATCTACATGTGCACGCACACACACACACACACACACGCAAGAGTTTGATACAGTATGTGCTCGAGTTGATGGTTTTGCTACTGTTTCCAATATCAGTGTAGTCCAACTACTCTGTGCATTAGCATATCTATCTTTGAACAGTATAGTGAGTGAGAGGCAGAAACTGTAAGATACTGTACACTGAGCGAAAAACAACATTTAAATGTAGTGATTTTGCCGAGGGATGTGCACATGCTGTCACAACTTGAATTTTCAAATCTCCCAGAGCACATTGATATTGTGTAGTGACATAAGCACATGCCTTATGTTATATGAATGTAAGATGCAGAAGAATATTTTAAATTCCTGTATAAAGATGAGATGAGATGTGAGAATACTGTTCCGCATTTGAAGTTTGCAGTTTCCTAAAAGTCCAAGTAGGCAGTGTACTACAGCATAATAAAATTGGTTTTATATTGGCTGATTGGGATTTTCCAAACCTCCATATTTTCTGAGTAAACTTGTGTTGAACAGTTCCTTTGATATTTAAACTGGGAGTGTACCTTTTTAGATAATGAATTGTGCAATTGTTTTCTAACCCTAACAATAAGATAGTAGCCGGAAATAAAATATGCTATTGTGTCATACAAAACAAGCAAGGAGATATGTCAGGAACAAACTGGGTCTAGCTACACCTTTTAAATGATGCTAAATAATGACATTAAACTCCATTAAACAGACTTGGAACCTCTGTGCAGTAAGCTGACCTGTGGCAGGATGATGTCAGCTGCTTTATGAATACAACTGTTAAAGAATAGCTTTTTTCGGAATGAGACTTCCATTAAAAAAACTGTGCTTGCAAGTGCTCAAATCAATATGTGAAGCACTATTAAGAAATTTAATTGCTGTTTTAAAAAGAATGACTGCTGAATTTCACTCCTGAAATGATCCCCCTCATTTCATCATCTCATCACGGGGATGACTGATGAATCACATTCCCGTCTTCATAAAGTCAAATGTTTCTTAATGATGCCTTTCAGATGTCATCAAACTTCCATGTGGAGAATCAGCCTTTATGGTTCTTCATGAATCACCAATTAAAGAAACTCCCACACAAGGTCTCATAATTGCTAAGGGATGACTTGACATCAAATGTGGCAATTTACTGCCCACAGTGTGACAATTTATTGCTCTCGCTAAACCTGTTGTTGGGCCTTAAATCATTGACCTTAAGTGTCAGAAAACCCTGTCTGATGAGTGTCAGTGGTGACAACAAGCTTGAAGCGTTCCTCCTTCACAATAGCGGGGGGTGGTTAGCACTAGTGTATGAATACAATCCCTCACATAGACACACACAAACCACACACACAAGCCTCCTCCTCCTCCCTGTTATTAAATTTGCCTGTTAATTTTCTCTAAGGGTTTGGTGTAATTAATGGACCAGTTTAGAGCGGCCAGCGAGACCCAAGCTGCCGTCACTATCCCTGTCCCTGCGGTCAGTCATGAAGGGCCACTCCAGAGGCCCACTGGGGTCCCCTCAGCACGGGCGCCTGGTCCTGTCAGTCACATGCCCACCCTGGGACTGGGGCCTGTCCATCAGGAATGGAGTGATGGAAAGATGAAGGCAGGGAGGGACAGTATGGTTGGCTATGGCAGTGTTCCCCTCAAGTGGCTGTGGTTGTGCTCATTACTGGCCATTTACATTTCATCAGTAGGCTAGCTAGCCCTGCGCAGTTAGCACCACCGACTCATTAGCACTGAGGGGGAAGGGGGCAAGAAGGGTGGGAGGAAGTGAGGTGTGCAAAGGCCTCAGGCTTCCAAGATCTAAAATACACCAGAGGGAGGTTTCAGAAAAAGAGCAGAGAGAGAGAGAGAGAGAGAGAGAGAGAGAGAGAGAGAGAGAGAGAAAGAGGTCGGCCATTGTGCCTGCATCTGATCAGATAAAACAGAGAGGAAAGGAGAAGGGATTTAAATCGATATGTAATAATGTCCAGTGCTGTCTCTGGCCCTGCCCTTTCCTGGATGAGCAAGAGCATGGGAGTCTCTGTCAATGGTTGGCAACATTTACCCACAAGCTCTTTGTGGTGTGCATTCTATCTCCCCATGTCTTTCTGTAGAAACATGATGTCGCACATAAATCTGATGATTTTAAATGTTTCAGATGAACTGAAGGATTGAGATCCTTTAGTATAAGAAAATACTTCTGAAAAGTATAAGAAAATATGTCTGCTTGTTAAGCTAAACAAAACCATTTGAAAACTAAATGGATCTGAAAAAGGTGTTGTCACAAAGCTGAAAAGGGAATTCTATTAGCTCATTAAAAAAGTTAACAATGGACCAGGAACAATTTGTCCCTGGACAATAAATACATATTTGTCCAGACTATCATCTATGATCTAAAAATCTGATTTCCTGCTCATGTCCCAATTCATAATTAGATGTTATTTTAGGGCTCAGACCTGACAGAAACATTTATAAATACATGATTTCAAATATTTGCTAGATATTCACAAGTTATGTTTAACAGCCACTGTGTGGTTGACTCCATTCAAATGCAATTTGCCTTTTTCTCATCTCTCTTTGTCAGGTTAAAATATACTAAAGAGGTACACTAAGATCACATATTTTTATGCACACTGGTACTTCCTGTCTATTTGCATTATATTTTAAACTGCACCTTCAGCAGCAATAAATGTTATAACTCAAAGAATGTTAGAAATCTATAATCCACTGACAAGTAATGGTTCTGATTATTTGATTCAACTTAATGTGGGATTGGTAGTTAGTGTTACCAGCTCAAAGGTTTTAATAAAATATGAATATATGGTACATTTTAAAAGCAAGTTGATTGTGAAATAATAATCTTGATGTGTCCAGTACACAAGTAAATAAGTAAAGCACAAATTATGATAAAACAAAATACTAAGCAATACAAGATTATGAAGAAGGAATATATGCAAGCAAGTCATAGTGATTTAGGTCTGCGTGAAACACAAGTTGTGAGCTCATGTTTATAACAATTATTACTCATTAAAATGAAACCAACACTACAGCACCACTGCAGCATTCAAATGAAATAAATCTGAATTCCTATCAACCAGTTAGAATATGCTTTTGCCTTTCATTGTAACAAAGTATTAATGCTGACATGTAGTAAGAGCAGAGGTTGCTTTTAATGAGCAAAATACTTTTATATTATATAATTCCATCATTACACATACAGAAAAATCTTTGAACAATGCATGTACAACACAGTTTAACTGTGCCAGAACGTTTGTTTATCAAGATGTGAAGTAGTGTGCTGACTTTCAGTGTCCAGTCGCACCAGACAGCAGAGACTTGGCTGGGTGGTGAGGGTTGGTGGGGGTCAGAAATCCCTTTGACTATCAAACTACAGACACCAGTGAAAGAGAGAAACAGTGACAAAAAGAGAGGTGGGGGGTGGGGGGTGCTGAGAGAGAAGATGTGTAATGGGATATGAGATTAAATACAGTATGTCTGCCCTCTTCTGGTCACCACCGCCACCATCCACACCGACAGTACCCTCTGTGGGGGAGGGGATGGGGGTGTAGGGGGGTCCGAGGGGGGAGGTGGATGAAGATGCAATAGGCAGAGGGACACAAATGTAGAGGAGGAGGTGATGAAAAGCGAGAAACAGATAGGGGAGAGAAGAGTAGTAAAGAAGGAGAAAAGAAGGCATAGTGAAGAGCTTCCTGTGCTTGTCAACCAATTCCTGCACATAGCAGACTTCTAAAACAGATGATACATTTGTCTAAAAATAACACTAAAATCACCAGGCAATTTGCATGACCGTTTGTTATTGTGCGTAACCCTCATCATAACAATTTAAATTATTTGTTTGCGCTGTGGTTATTATCCTATTCCCTTGTCATATCCACAAGGAAATTATAATTTTATATTATGTACCTCATTTACTGTTAATATTAATCCAATATCATGTGAAATGACATTTCCAACTGACTAAAAACTCCGTGATATTCAAAATGTAATTAAACAGTGCCGCCATATCCTGCTATTTTCATGATTATTGAAAACCAATGGCTTGATTATGGGGAAAAAAGAAAATAACAAAATGGAAATGGTTTGCCACTGTTTCTTGACTGACAGCATTGTTTCTAATCTCATTAGCGACAGGAAATTGACTGCAAATGATGAGTGCACGTTCCTAATATTACTAATTTTCTTTAGCACGCTGGGTGTTTCTTCAGCACCCGGTGTATATTTGTTAGCCATAATTGCCACGGCTCTGACAAAAGGACAGTCGGTGAATGACACATAAACTGGGTGTGTATGTGCCTCTGAGTGTGTGTATCCATGTGTGGGGAGGTTTACGGGCGTGTGTGTGTGGTGCGTGTGTGTGTGTGTGTTTAGCACAGGAGATGCGCATGAATCTGTGTATTTGTGAGTACACATACTTGGGGTTTATGCATAAATGTGTGTGTGTGTGTATGCCCCTTTGGGGCCCACCTCTGCCTCTAGGTGCTATTGGGGCAGGTGTGTAGCCAACAGGCAGGAGTGATGGCTAGTTAGCCAACTCAGAGGTGAGAGGTTTAGTCTTAGAAGAGCTAGTTAGTGGTAGGAAGGATTAAGCTCTTTATGTCAATAGCAGATGACTCCTTATTCTTCTTTGTTGGTTCAGGTTTGTTTGGAAACATTCAAAAATTGGTCCCACTGAGGTGCACACAGTTTGTGGTTAAATCGATGCCTTGGGTACCAATCTGAGTGCTTTAGATGGGAAATTCTATGAAAAATGATTCTAATGTTTCTTTTGGCCCAGATTATTCACAGGCCCACAGTTGAACCACATTATTCACAATAAATGTATCTGATTCTACCTCCTTGTGAGGGTCAATATAGGACATTTCCATCTTATCAGAACGTTAGTGAACGTTGGAATTACACTTACTAGCTTATTGCAATCATGATAAAAAACATTTTTTTATAAAATCAAATTAACGTCTTGAAAATTAAACCCCTTTTTAATATACATTTTCAAACCGATAATAGTGCTGAAATAGAGAGACAGACAAACTGAAAAAAACAGCACTTTGTTTGTTTTTTGTAACTCATGTATGAACTTGCTATAATGTTTTCATTCATGCCAGTTTCACTGTAATGTCTCCTTGGCCAGTGTAAAAGAGATGTCAGTCCCATTGTGACATATGGGTAAATAAAGATTAAATATGAACGAAAAAGTGAAAATATTGATTTGGGACAGAGTTTTTTTCTGAGAGTACAGTTACATGTTTGATGCCATAGCGAGATGCTGTGCCAGAGACTACCAGTGGGTCTGTGTTTGTGTTGGTCCACTATGTTTTTGATACTGTGCCAGTCTGTGTGTAAGTGTGCCAATGAATGAGTGCATCCACCTGCGTTTGTGTTTATCTTTCTGTTTACATGTTGATATGTGCACTGTACATGTCTGGCTGATTGTGCATGTGCCTGCTCGCCTTTGTGCATGTGTTTGTGCTTGCCTGCCTCTCTCTGTATGTGTGTGTGTGTGTTCCCCTGGGCTTCAGGGTAAGCCTTCGTGGCCTTGTGCTCCTCATCAGACTCTGTGTCTGGGGGCATGGCTGTAGGGTGGGCCTCCACCACAGGGACCCTGGCCGATGGGGGGACAATCACTGCTGCTTCATAGCTGCAAGGAAGGAGACAGAGACTGCATGGATGAAACGGGGGGGGGGGGGAGAGCATGAATTTTGTTTGCTCTCCCATTTTGTCTTTTTTCACTCCTCTCCATCCGTTTTGCCCTAATCCGAGTTCCTTCCTCTCCGTAAGGATCTGCAAGGAGTTTCACAAGATATCACCTTTCACAAGATTGTGTTTTGTGTGTGTGTGTCTTATTATATGTGTGTTTTAAAGGAATCTTCTATCAACACTTCTTAATCTGCCTGGTCACATGATCTGGGTCTGTCACACAGAAAGGCAGGCCTTCTCCTGTGAAAGAGATCCGGAAGGATAAACCTTACCTTCCAAAAATCAAATAACACAGTATCCCTACATTTATCACTTAAGTATTGACAAGGTTATGGAGGATAATCTTACACGTTTGTTACCTGCTTTTGCAACTATTAGCTAGATTGCTAAATAATTGTCTTACTTGTCATATAGAAAGGAATCACACATCTTATTTGATTTCTATTGTCTTTTGTTTTTAAAAAAAATCTATCAAGTAATCACCACCAAACCAATGATACTTGTGTTTTTATTAAGCATACCATTTACCATGACCATTTTGTTACGTTGCTATAAAGTTAGAGGACTATATTGCTGCTGTAGGTGTAATACTGTGTATTGATCCCAACCTAAGTTTCAATAGACAGGAGCCACTTGTTAGGTCTCAGAAACTAAACAATCAAGTTCAGTATTTTATAAATTATCATATTAAGTCTTTCCACTTATGATTTAAGGTTTGGACATATAATTCATGTACCGTGGACATGCAACAACACAGAACTAAATGCTACATTTGCCAAATTCTCAATTTGACCTCCTATTTGCTAATAGTTTCTTCGTTGTTGTTTATAAACAAATAATCTACAGGCAGTTGTTCTTACTCTCTGGCATGAGAAATGACTGTTGTTGCTAATGATGTTCTATGCAAACAACGTAATAAGGCAGCTTAATCAGGCCAGCATGATTTTCTATTAGCTTTGTTTACTTAGTCTGTGAGGACTTCGGGGGCTAGTTTCATCTTAATAAGAAAGGATCAGACTCAATGCTCTGACATTTGTTGCTGAACTCAACGATGGGAGCCAGTGACAGACTATGATAAACTGAAGGGGATGTTCTTACTCTACTGAGAAGAGCAGTGCCAGTGACAGGCCCAGATAGAACATGAGATAGAACACGATCTCCACAAACGTCTTGCCAAAACAAGGGTTTTGAAACATGATAGGTAATAATGCGAATGAGTGAAGCATAGCCCTAAAACAATTGTGTTGAAACCTTATATGTAAAATGATTGCTCTGCATTATACAAGCTGTCATAATCTAAAAGATCACTTTAGTCTTCCTGACTGTTTCAGTATTCGCTCTCATGCCATGACCTCATTTAATTATCTTCTCAGTATCTGTGCAGCCTTTTGTTACATGTTGGATGCTACATTTGTTGTTGCTTCTTGACTTTTGAAAGCGTTTCAGAAGTAACACAATTACACAGCGCCGTTCTCTGACACATGGCAGATTCAACCACACACTCATCAATTCTTCTTTATGCCGCACCCTGCCGGCTTCACAATGGATTCCATATCTCAACCGGTGACTTCACCTAGGTCAGATTACCTGCTCCCCTCCTTCAATGAGAAGAAAAGTAGATTTCACCTTTGACCCTTGGGTTCTCTTGACAGGTGTCACACACATCAATGCTAGTTATGGTTCAACTTCATAGTTCTGCATTTCTTGTAATACTGGAGACAAGTACTTTTGCAAAGTCTAAGCTGCAGCAAAACAGGTTCAGTGACATGCTATGATCGTACAGATGTACAAAATTGCACATAAAAAACGTGGGATTCAGAGAATTTGAATATCTGGATGAATCATTTTCTACCTTTAATGCTTGTGTAATCTTTTGTCAAATGCAGAAGCAATTTATATATTTATAATTTATTGTATTACATCTACAATATTTTGTTCATTTGTAGTTTACTCTCTTCTTTACTCAAGTTTATATTTGTTGTTTGATGTTGAAATATTGACTGCCAGAAAAATACTTTTAAATACTAGCAGTAACTGACATTTAAATAAATAGTTTGAACTATTGGGAAGTATGCTTTATTGCTTTGTTGCTGAGATTTAGATGAGAAGATCAATACCATTCTCATGTCTGTATGCTAAATATGAAGCTACAGCCGGCAGTTAATTAGCTTAGCTTAGCTTAACATAAAAACTGGAAACAGGGGGAACCAAGTAGCCTGGCTCTGTCCAAAGGTAAACAAAATTTAGTAAGTGTAAATTTAAAACTGCAGTTTTATGGGGGATTAGGTATTAGGCTATGTTTTAGCTGGGTGCAGTGACTCTCTGGAGTCTCAGTAGGTTGCCTGGCAACCTTGAAGGCAACACTCCAGGAGGTCACTGCACCCGGCAAAGTATACCACAAATTGGGATTTTTACACTTACACTGCTTTTTCTACAAATTAAACAAGGACAAATAAATCATGTAAATCCCTTGTGCTTTAAAGGCAGTGGTTGGCAGATTTTGTTACATTTTGACAGAGCCAGGTTAGCTGTTTTCTCAGGTTTCCAGTCTTTATGCTAAGCTTAACTAATATTATAAACATAAACTAACATATTTTAAGGACAGATATGCAATATTAGAGCGGTATTGATCGCTGTAAGTAAATACGCGTATTTCCAAAGTTTTCAACTGTTGGTTACATAACTAGATATAAAATAGCGATTTAACAAATCTGCTTGTGTAAATGTGACCAGTATCAGACTAATATTCATTACCACTTCAGTTTTCCACTGAGTGTCCCAGCAGGAGTTCCTCCATGGTCTGTCTTATCAGGCAGCAAGGGATGAGAGGCATCAGGGAGTGTGTGGGTGTGTGCATGCATGCATGTGAGTGGGTAGGTAAGGGTGGGGGTGTGCAGTGGAGGGGTCAGTGAGATGGAAAAACTCAAAAGGGTGTGTGTCATGTGCCATAACAGCGACCGCTCGTCTGCTTTTGGATGGTGGAAAAGAGACAGCAGAGACGGAGACGGACAAACCGATAGAAGGAGAGAGAGAGACTGAGAGAGAGAAGGAGGGATGATCAAAAGGATTGCAGCCATAATGATGAGGTGTCTGACTGGACAGACGCTGTCTCCATCCAGTTTGCTCTCATCAATGTCAATGCTCCTCTGACAGACACAGAACGGCGAACAGGAGATGGATGCCTTGCACTCATACACTCCTGTCTGCCCACACATACACACACACACACAGACATTTTGACATCACACCAACGCTTGTCTGCATAAATGCAAAGCTAACACAATGCTAACATGCAGAACATTTCACATTTTTGTTTAGAGTGTGTTTTCTTATGTGATTACTAATGTGTCACTCCTATCAGGTAGTAATCCTGAATGGTTTGCAGCTAGTGTTGAACTGTCTTGTACCTCCTGTTTACCTATTTATTTTATGTCTGAACTCTGAAACACCCATGAAAATGACAACCACCATTTTTATTTCCAGACAGGATGGAAGTAACCAGATCCTGAATGTTGGGATGACACAATATCTTTCACCTGATCCTCACATCCATGTCAATAGGGACATGTTCTGGAAATTCCCGTCACAGATCCCCTATACTGTTATGGATACCTGCGGCCACATCCCTACTGTCACACACACACTTCAGAATGAAAGCAATGGTTAAGGGTTTGGAGTAAAAGTCCCGTTACTGCCACGACAAAATAAGACTTCAATTGTATGTTAAACTGCATGCATGACATAATAAGGTGATAGGATACACCAGGAAAAGAAGACCATACTTCTTCATGATACTGACAAATTGTTCTAAACCCCTTTAGAAAGTATTTAAATATGCAATGCTATCTACACAATGTATAGTGTATGCCAGTAAAATCAAACTTTACTAGGCAAACCTTCCATACAAGTCACTGTACAATGTATAATATAAGCAATGATTTAATTATTCATGCATTTTGGTATTTTGTAGTATGTGTATGACCCTAGGACCATGAAATTCATTCAGAACCTGTTGCAAAAACTGGACACTTGGAAAAATCATTTTTGACAATCGTATGAACTATATATGAATTTCTCATATTACATTTTGTTGACTCTCTACACGTTATACATTTTATAGCAACTTCAAAATTTGAGAGTGGTTATCGTGTGTTTAGGCATATGGTAAAGGGCAGCATGCATATTTATGATGGTGTTTTAGTCCTTGGTGGATTGATTTAAGGAAGGTAAAGCATATCAACATGACCTTCTAATTTACTATTATGCACAAATCCAAAACACTCCAATTCTAAATCCAGGGCTACAAACAGTGTAAGCGGATGTTCACGCCAAAAATAGCACTACATACTCTGAGACAGGATTTTACAACTCTGTGACCATCCTTTTAGCTGCAATCACGGGATAAATGGTAGAATTATACTGTTCACATTACAAAGTAATTTGCATGTATTTGATTGGCCAAAGCAGCGCCTTTGCCGACTCATGTTACAATGCATTGCATCAGAAGTTGATTCAGGTTAAACTTTTTTTGTTGGGCAAACTTGTGTTTTTGGAACTCTGTGTCCACACCTTTTCTGTGTCAAAGCAGTGGTCTCAGTGAAATTGATAAAGGGCTGTGAATTTATGATTTTTTTTATAAATTTCACTATAAATACATAAACTTTTGGAGTAAAATGACATTTGCTGTGGCTGGACACTACATTGCTGTACAGGCACTATATACAAAAATATTCATCTTGGATGCACCAGGTGGAAAATGGCCAGAGGAATTTTGGGAGAAAACCTACCAGACATTGAATGCTCAGCCTTCAAAAACACTGAATCACTATTGTGTTTTATTAACCTGAAATATGCTGTGGACTCCTCGCAGTATCAGCTCAACCGGCTTGGATTCAGGCTGTTTAACTTCAACAGCTTTCCAAGAAGAGATTTTCCAGCTCTGATAGACACCGTCAATAAAGCGCACTCCCATAATGAAGTGCTGTTTAGCATTAGCCATTCATAGCTTCAAGTGGGAAGCATAACATCCCACGGGTCGCTTTCACTCTTAAACCACAATAATGGCACTTTCATTTAACCCCTTAATGTATGTTAATCCGGGGATGTCAATGGGTTCTCCTAACACTCATGCACAGGCCGTCGGGGGCCGAGAGGCCGGCAAGGAACAAGCTTAACAGACAGACAAAGGCTGGCTTGAAAGGCGGCCCTGATATTTGATTTAATAAAAGAGCTTTCCTTAAAACAAAGGCACATTGTTGGCTCTTGGATCTGTGTGGTATGTTTAGTGCGTGTGTGTATGTAATGGACAGGGAATTGCATGTATGACTGCATGTGTGTGCAAGTGAGTCTGTGCGTTTTATCCACCCACTTGCTGGTCTGACCAGGCCCTTTGTTTCACTTCTCCTGGCTGGGTTGCCAGTTTGGGAGACTCCATGCCTCAAACGACCAGCAGAAGGGTTTAAAGATAGGGTGGGGAGAGTGATGAATATTTAGAGCCCATTGAAATGAAAATCCCAGCAGCCCCTGGAGACCAGGGCTTAGAAGTCATTGCCGAAGGGATCTCCATCTGTTTTTACCTTTTGCTTCTCCTCTATCTATCTATCTATCTATCTATCTATCTATCTATCTATCTATCTATCTATCTATCTATCTATCTATCTATCTATCTATCTATCTATCTATCTATCTATCTATCTATCTATCT
>JAVQJL010088320.1:0-37676 GCA_036024295.1 Nannoperca obscura | reverse complement strand
CTATTTTCTATTCATTTCACAACGTATGGTGGTGAATAAGTGTGACTTTTCATGGAAAACACAAAATTGTTTGGGTGACCCCAAACTTTTGAACGGTAGTGTATATATATATATATACTCTTCTGAAACCAAACCACAGATGCAGATTAACAATTTGTCAACATTTTCTACTATTAAACAAAAAATAAATTGAGCAAAACAGCATATATGTATGTATCTAAGCCCGCCTATTAGTATGTAGTGAAACAGAACTATCAGTAGCATGGGATCAAAGATATTATCTTTACAATCAGATAAATCCTGTGAGACAGGAATACTGTGAACCCTCCAATTCTGGTGTTAAAGCACTAATTGCCATTGATAAAAAGCATTGACTACATCTCATGGATTGTGTTCTCTTTCCTGCTCAACTGTGTCACCACCTGATGCTGCTCCATTTAGAATACTGTACTTTTTTATGTTTGTGCTAACAGGCATCTCATAGGCGTTTTATCCTCATCAGCTCTTGTTTATGCTGTCAGTGATATCCTTAAGAGTCCCAGCAGATCTACTGTATCCCCTCTCAGCCCCAGAGGGCACCGACATTACCACTAATGTTGTTTTGCTGAAGGCTTCTTAATCGTAACTTAAAAAATGTCTCTTTGTTGAAACACATTGGGTTAAGGCCACTCACAAAAAAAAACTTGGAGAAAGTACTAGACCTGCAGATGTTGAGAATAGTTGCATCAGCTAAGAACAAACAACATAATTCCCTGTTTCCTCTGTGAGTGCAGCAGGGACTCTCCTCCCAAATGGCCAATTGTTACCATAGAGGCTGCTTTGTATATATTTTTCCATGGTGGGTGAAATCCCAGCATGGGCCTAATGTTGAACCAAAGTGGATCTAGACAGTGTACATCTCTCTTTCACTGCATATGTTTTCAGCTTTATATGAACCTCCTTCCTTCAATATACTCAAATGATCTCCCACTCTGCAGGAAGCTTTTTCTTTTTTACAGCCTTTCAATTGCCTCTTTTGTGCACTTCCACCTTCCTCCATGTTTCAAATTAAAGGCTCCATCACCACAGCATGTCCTTGGAAATGTTTATGGGCGAGCACATTTGGGATAAGTCAGAGCAGTTAGTAATATGCTCGAGTCGAGTGAAGTATTTTCACATATGCAGAGTTGAAGCTTATTTCCATAGAAATGCTTTCAGGAGGTTGTTGTGCAGAATTCTCCTGCCGTTAAGAACCCTCATGGGTCACTCTACCCACATTAATGGCAGCATTAGCTCCTGTTGTGCCCTGTAACTCTTTAGCAGCTCCTGCGTGCAACTCAAACGCTTAACCTACTTGCCCTTGTTTTGCATATAGAGGTGGATGTGTGTTTTTTTGCTACGTTTAATTGTACCTTGCATTGGATGGATGTTATGACTCCCTCTCTACTTCCCAATGCTGCCAATCACTTACTAAGGCTGCATCCTTCTGCAGTTTTATTTGCCCTACAGACCAGTTGTTTTTCTGCTATGGGCAATAAGATTAGATCCCAGTGTGAGCCCGACACATGAAACCTAACGGAGCTATTTCTGTTTGTTCAGCTCATTTTCATTTAGCTCCAGAGCAGCCGAACTCCCTGGGTTCAGGGACTGACTCTCTGATGTGTCCCCTTAACTAACAGGCTCTGGGGAAGCACTTTATGATGTCCCTGATCTCCAGTCAATCTTTGCTGACACCACATCAGATTTCAGCTCCTGTTCTGTTCTTTTCTCTCTCTCTAGCTCCAGCTTTTACCACTTGCAGATAATATGCCCTGACTTTGTGCTAATAACTGTGACTGGAGTTGCTTGAACACACTTCAGATATCTTGGTTGGTTCATGAGGCAATTAGGTGTTTGTACAGCCCATCATGATGAACTTCACATAGAAAAAACTAAATTTCAATTTAAAATAAAAGCATTAAAAATATTTTGATTAGGTGTTGTGTTCAGTGAGATTCTTGCTTCTTGTACAACTGCAGAATTTTAAATAGAAAAGCTATGTCTTCCTGATGGTAATGCTTTGATAACATATTACATGGATCTTAAATATTGTAGCTAAAGTGCCCTAATAACATTGAGGGGCATTAATTGAAAATAAGTTCAATAAATTCACTTTAGAGCCAACTACCAGTAATAGCAATTGATGCAGCCACATCAGTCTGGGATGTGTCCATGCACTGTTTTACATACAATCTATAGTGGTTGTGATGTTTTTCGAGTGGCTGCAATCAATTTCTTGTCCATTTTGTTAAAAAGGCAAATTGTCACAAAAGGCAAATATGCATTTTCCATACATACATTATATCCATATTTAATATCAAATATAAATGGATGTAAGTTTTACTACAGTTTACAAAAAAAGCTAAATACTGGAAAATAATAGCAAGCTGTAATCATGTAAGTAATCATACTTAGTTTTCTTTTAATAGTTCACTTTTTAAAACATATTGAATATTTTACTGAAATAAAACCCATAGCCAGTTACCTTGAAACACTAAACAACCTAATACATATTATGCTTCATAAAAGTTCTTATCCTGAATAATAAAATATAGTATTTGATCACCCTAAAAAAGAGATTTGATTGAGATTTCTGTGCTTCCACCCAAGTGCAAGTCACTCTTGATAATGTCCAGGACAGTTTTCGTTGAGATCATTGCCTCAGTAAAAAGGAGTTAAAGTTAAAACTGTTAGATTCTCAATGCTGTGAGCACCACAATCTGAATTCCATAGAACTCCATAGTATTGGGATGGTGGCAGAAGTTCTATCCGGAAATCTATAAACCTCAGCACGTACAACAAACTATCTGCATGGCTAGATATCACTAGGGGTAGGGAGAAATGTCTTTTTGTTATTTGGGAGAACTGACCTTTGAAATGTCATTGTTTTGGTTGTCCTTTCATTCTGAACTCTCCCCTGGAGGCTTTCATTGCTGGTTCAGTAAATACTTGCCATATAGTTTGTCCTCATGTCCTGAGCCCTGTTTTCTGAGATGTTCACAGATATTAACGTTATAACCATATCTCAAACACCCGGGACAGAAGAATTAGGATTTAGGAAGTAATTTATGGAGGATTTTACCTATCTTGTCTCTCTATGTTGTAGGCCGATAGAGGTGCTGTTATCATATCTTTGCAGATGAGATGAGATGAGCTAGGCATTTGGCTTCTGGGATGGACAGACTGATACACTGACTGACTGTCACACAAAGAGATGTATGTGTGTTGGAAGCTGCAGCTACAAACATACAGAAATACAGACAGATCCCTGGGAGTGCAAACCTGCAGGAATCATATCCACAGAGGTTGGAAATGAGCTAATCAAGGTCAGCACCAGACTGCAGAGCCTCCCACGATGGATTGAAGGTGTGTGTATGGGGTGTGAGTAGCTGTCCTGGGTTTTCAGATAAGCTCAGGAAAACATGATGTGTCTCTACCCAGAGTGCAGCACCTGCCCTTACGCTGCAGCAAATCCGCTAAAACTAACAGCTTCTGCCTACTTTTGCCTGCAGGGTCTGGTCACACACAACAACTCCAGGAGCCAGAGAAACATGGAAATTCTCACCTATAATGTGTCGTGAAGTTTTTCCTCATAAACTATATCATAGACCACTTCAGTGTCAAGTCATTACTATTAACATTCTCAATCCAGCACTGATGAGAGCTAATGTGACGTGCGCTGAGAGGCGCAATGCAAAGAAAGTGACTTATTGATTGGGAGCAGTTTAGATAATCCTCATTTGTCTTTATTCAGCCTGCTATGATGGGAGCAGCAGTGTGCGTCTGTCTTTTGTGGCACTGGTGAGCGCCGCTGGCTGAATTAGCTTTCACTCAGTGGCATTAAAGAGTAATTGGCTGTGTTTGTACTTCTGCAAATCAATCAGGCTCTCTGTGGGAACTCTGCCTCCACCATGTTAAAACAAGGATGTAATGACAGGGAATGAATGAGCAACAGCGTCTGCCCCTCCTCAGACATGTACATTGCCGAAAGAGGGGAACAAGTTAGGGTTAGCAGAGTGGGAGACACAAAGAGGAAGCCAGACAGGTAGTAAGTAAGGTAGATAAAGACAAGGACAAGCTAAAAGGCAGCAGTGCAAACCTCTGCCAAGAACCTGTTGTAAGCTGGACCCTTTGTAAAGGTTTGTTGTTTTGTTTGTCCTCCCAGAGAAAACACATGGTTAGCAATCAACTTCCCACCAGCACCTAAATATACTGGAAGACAGGATAATACACGTAGTTAAAAAAGCAATAAAACCCACATGTTCTTATGTCTTGAGGACATTCAGTCTGTTTTTGTACAGAAAGTCTTGTTGAGAAAGTCCGTGCTTTGACATATATAAGTAAAGTTAAGGCCACATGAATTGTTTGTAGAAAGCCAAAACACTTTCATACTGTGGCTATAAAATGAATTGGTATCCATTCAGTATTAGAGCTAGCCTGGCTGTCTCAAATTGTAACAAAATCAGCTTTTTGATTTGATTTTGAACCTTTATTTGTAACCTTTATTCTGACCAGGCAAACAGAAGACTCTAGGGCATTACTGGTCATGACCAAGAAATTGCACACATAACCCCCTGTAATACCGCACATTTTTTTACACTTAGTTTTTAAAACTAATGAGATATAGTGCATTTATTAGTGCTTTAGTGGTGCTGGTGGCTTTTGTTCCCATTTGACAGAGCAAAGCTGAGTGTTTCCCCTTCTCCCAGCCTTTATGCTAAGCTAACTGACTGCTGGCTGTAGTTGCATTTTACAGATACAGTACAGATATGAGAGTGGCATTAATCTTCTAATTGAACTGTAAGCGTATTTTCCAAAATGTTAAGCTTTAAAATTTTACATAAGAGTTATGCTTTCATACAATGGTGGAATCATTCCAAGTTTTGATTAACTGAATGTCACATGACTCCAATACATACACATTTAAAGTAGGTCTATTCAATATATAAAAATGTTTTGGCTGTACATATTTGTCTGATCAATTCTAGCCAAATCTAGGGAGAAGGTCAGCTAGGTAAATCTGAGGTGGGAAAGTGAAACAGCAGGACTTGCCCCTTCCTCATTACCTGAAGTTTCCTTAAGCAAGGCCCCTAACCCCCAACTGCTCCAGTGAGCTGCTCAGGGGCCAACAGATTAGACTGTGGTTGTACTATGCAGCTTCCTGGTGGGAAGTTATGCAGTTGTGTGGGTGTGATACAGGAACTCATTGAAAAAGAGCACTTTTCACAGCAAATCTACCCCAGTTAAAGGATAATACTTTATTTGACCAAAGATACTAAATTAAGATCCCAGTTGAACTAAACTGGAATTATCCTTTACATAAAAAAAACAAACAAGCCTTCTAACAAACAAGCAAGCAACTGGCAGACATGGATAAAAATAACAATAAATACCTCTTTTCACTTAACAGACAGATATAATGAAAGAGGACAGTGTTGGAAAGTGCAAGCAGTACTGCTAGCAAAGCTCTGTCCATAATGCTGAAAGTCTGAGAGCACGAGGAGAACTTCTCTCTGAGTAGCGGGTGGATTGACTCAGCCTACTGTGTAACACTGGCAGAGATCTGCTGGAGTCACAGTGGGTGAGCTCTCTGGTAAAAGGTCAGTGAAAGACCTGTAATGAATTACAGTCATTTCACTTAACGACAGTGTACAGTGTGAGTGCGTTTGTACTGCTGCTCCTCTGAGTCCCTCCTCTCCCCCTTTCTGTCCCACTTCTCAAACTCTCTTCTGGGTGGCATCCATCTCTGCCATCTGCACTGCACTGACTACACTGACTGCATGTGTTCCAATACAGCCAATGCTGTCCTTGGCATTGCTCAGTTCCCTCGCCTCATTCCTCATATGGTTATTTATCCCTGCTTATTCCCATTCAATTTCCTGACCATTTCTGAGCTGTAAGGGATTGGGGTGGTAATCCTTGAGCCACAGGGCTTGCTGGCTTGCTGCTCTGCATGGTTTATGGGCTAAAGTGTTCAAATTTCCATTGAAATCAAGCCTGAAAGCTCCCATACAACCCTGACTTATTTAGCCTAAACTTATTTGCTGCAAGTAGCCTAATGGGAGTGCATGCAGATTACCTAAAGGCCTGTTTTTTTTCATTAGCATGGATCAGTGTTTTCCCCCAAGTGTTAGGCTATTCCATATTATCCTATTGTCTAGATTGTGATATGTTATCAGAGTTAGTATTTGTCTATCACAGAGTAGCACATGCTATCCTCTTACTCTTTGAATCTTTTATCTTGCTGTTGAGAAAATGTCTAATTAAGGCAAAGATAATATCACTGCTGTAATCTTTTTTTGTTTTTTTAGAAAAATAATGACTGACAAATTTCAATGGTAATGGTATTTCAGCGGTAAGATTGTTTTTGTAAAGCTGAGGGCTCAGACATCTAAACTTATCTCACAGTTACATATTATCTGGCCATGTCATTTTAAAAATGACTTTTCAGATGTTTTGCAGTCTTGCAGTGCTTTCTGACGCAGGGACAAACTCAAAGCAAACACAGCACTGATCAGAGTTAAACCCTCGATGTGGTTCCTGTTCAAGTGGCCCAGGGCATTGTTCTTACAGACAGTCAGCCAGGCATTGCCATTTACAGTACTCACTCTGTAGCACTCAATCTTAGGATTGTTACAGACATGCATGCAGAGATGTAGTCTAAAGTCACTTTCCACATCCCTACTGGTGTTCAGTACTGTAACACACCATCAATCAAACAATGTCTGTGTCCCAATTCAGTAGCCACCTGCTTTGAAGGACACAGTCTTTGTAGGATTAAAGGAAAGTGGGACTGATCTTGCACTTCCTTGCCAAATGAGATAGTGAGGCCAAAGCCTACACTAATGGTGTGTTTTTTGAATCCTCATCTACTCATGAACTTGAGTATTTAAGTTTAACAAGAAGAAGTTGTACTTAAATGGCCAAATACCAGTAAGCGAGGCAAGATCCCAAGCTGTGTCTCAATTTGCATACTTAGGTACTTACACTTAATAATTTGAGTGCATAACTGCGTTCACTCTGACAAAATGCAGTGTTCTATGAGTACCCAGATGGGTTAGAAAGTTGGGTGTGGAACACTGCACACTTCTCACCCTTGAGTTGAAGTCAAGTAAGCAAACAAGCTGGCAGATATTTCGGCATGAAGCATTCATGTAAAAATGTTCAATGCTCAGCCCAGTTGCAGTCCGCCATTAAAAAGAAGATGATGAGGTCAAAGGCTGTGATTATCATTTGTGCACAACAACCGTATTTGATTTGAGACACGACATGTCAAGACTAACAAAGTCAATACATCATATATTGTGTACATAGTGTACACACTATACTGCATGTAAGTGTACTAAAGCAAGCACACATTTTGAGACACAGCTCCTGATCCCTGAGTCTAAAGAATAGCAATAGTAAAGATTGACCAACCTGTAAAACCCTGTAGTGATTCACACCATACCCAGGCTGCATAACAGGAAAAGTATGTGCCTGATTTACATTATTAAAACTTTACTATGTCTTTCACATTGGTCCAATTTATGTGATATATTAAACAGTGACAGATTACTGCCTGATTGCAAACCCTAGGTAGACCAGAATATAATACTTAGTTGTCTGGAATATTTCCTGACTTTTTGAGTTGATTATGTGTCTGAAAGTACCATTAAACATGTGACTGCAGTGGATTTTAGGACGCTATCATCTGCAAAGTGTACTTTGATTGTGTCATCTAAATTCAGGAACTGTCTATTTGGACAGGCCTTGTTGACCCATTACAGCATATTCAGTTTTGAAAGGCAGACCTCTATGGATTCACCCTGATGATCACTTAAGGTCATTTCATGTGTGTTTTGGCCAGAAGGTGAAGATATGACTTCGGTCGAGTCAGGACAGACAGAAGCTCCTCCTCAGTCTTCCCTTCAGTCATCACCAATCCGTTAATTACAGCGGAGACTGCAGGGACTAATGATCATGTTCCACAGGGTGGTAATGACACAATTATGACTGTGAGGACATCAGTCATCTCCACTTAGCTCAGACAGTGTCCTTGGCCTTTTAGATACACACATGCTGACACACTCAGACTAGTGAATAAAACAAAACTCACATGGCAGAGTGTCATTGAAGTACACAAAGTTACTGAACTGACAGGGCTTCTTTAAAGACAAGACTAGTATCCAGTGAATGCACAGGCTTTGATAAAAACTTTATCAACAACGTACAGTACAAATCATTTTGTTCTGCCTAAATATACAGTATATTAAGTAATAAATGAATGAAGATTTCTGCTCATTGATGAGATAGTTTGTATGCCAAGACTCAAAGTTTATCCTGAAGTTAAGCTTTGTTTATAGATTGATTTTAGCCTTCAGAGTACATGTCAAGGATTTTTCCTTGGAGTAGTGATTTCCTGCTTGGCCCATCAAAGCTCAGAGTAGTTTATGACCCGAACGTTCTGCCAGGCTGCCTTACATTCACACCATATTTAACCACAGTAAAATTAAACCCTCCAACAACCTTTCATTGTTACTGTCACAACACAAACTAATTTAATGCTACAGTTCAACCAAGATGAGCTGTGAGGAAGCAGGGATGATGCCATGCACACGTCATGTCAATAAAGAAAGTACATACACAGGAGTGAAGTCAGTTGATTGAAGTGGATGTTACTGCAGTTAATATCAAGTGATTTCCCAGTATTCATAACATTAGATGGTAGAAACAAATTGCCATGTCACCTGTCGTTCTTTGATGGGACCTTTTTGAAGCTCCGGCTTGAGTTTACAGTATGCTGCCATCTTGGCAGTTACTGAAACTACAGAATTACATTTTTGTAGGGGAATTTCCTGGAGGAATCTGAAGTAATTGAGGTATGGTGGACTGTGCTCGTGTGATATACTATGTCTGTCAAAATATATCTCTTTCAGTTTTAATATCTCCATATGGAATAATTTATTTTTATTTAAATCACTATTCTGACTCGCATTACAAGGTTAAGACTCTAATATGTTTTGGACAAAAGTGAAAATGTGTTTTGTTTTGGAATTTTGGAAAATGTACTTTGTATTTTTTAGACAGAAGTTATGACTCTTTAATGGATCTTATGAAAAGATCCAAATAAAGAATGTGTCCCTTGTAGCAAAACATAGAAGCCTTATGTATCAAAATCGTCTCTGAGATCAGTTGTACCCAAAAATAAAGCTGAGTAACAATATAATACAGAAGCAAATAAGGACCAATCAAATAAATATAGAAAACAGGTGTAGAAAATAAAACACATATTGAAATAGAACAAGAATGTTGGGGTGTACCTTCATGATACTCAATTCACTCAAAAACCGAAACAACATTTTTAAAAAGACATGGAAAATCACATTAAACACATGATGTATATACAGGTGTAATGTACAAAATCCAATTCTCCCATATTTTCAAAAACATTTCCTGTTGCAGTCTAATAGAAAACATTATGCTTTCCATCCTAAATATGGAATCATGTCAATCCAATCATCAATTGCAGGCATTTCTGATTTTAGCCACTTTCTGGTAGCAACATTTCTGCCACTGTGCTTAGAATACAGAAAAGGTATCTGATATAAGAGGGAACATTTTCGGAAGGCAGTAATGTCCATTACTTACTTTTTGTAAAAAGTGAACTGTGTCCTCTTCTATCTGCAGCTAAAGTGAATGTGGGTCTGAGTGTGTCTGTGTGCTTTTATCTGCCTTTTGTAAATTTTCTATATAATCTTTCTCATTCTCTTGGCAGCATTGTTGTCCTATCCTCATTGCTGACATTGCATAGGTATGCAGCTACACGTCTCCAACTCTAAAAGCTTTGCATGTTTTTAGTGTCAACAGCAGCAACTGCAAGAAGTTAGATATTTCAACTTTGAACTCAAATGTGCCATGCTTCAAAGGGGTTTTCAGTAGTCTTATAGCAACAGAGGGAGCCTCATCTAGTGCTTCCCCAAAAATATCTGCCAAGCTCTCGCAGCTATAATACAGATGCTCAAAGTACAAAGGGCCGCAGCTCTCTGCACCTGTGGCTGTCTTTGAGGAGTGGAGTTTAGCCCGGGTGCAGCAGTTCAGGCTGCCAGCACAGTGAGCGAAGAGCTCATAGACGATCAAATTTAGGCATGAAGCACTGTTATCATTTATAATTCAGGTGAATCTTGGTTTCATTAGTTACATAGCACAGGTCAGTTGCAGCTGTTTGTCTATATAATCACCTGTGACAGTCGTAGGTTTAAAACAGAGCTACAGAGCATCGTGCATGCATGCATGGGTGCGTGCATTGGGCCTCTGTAAATATAGAGTGTGGTCTAGCCCTGCTCTATATGAAAAGTACTCTAAGATAACTTATTTTGTGATTTGGCGCTATATAGATAAAATTAAATTTAATTATTGTATGTGGAAGAACCTTGTATTTATATATATAATTAACAAACACTTAATGACATAAAATTAGAAATACGTGGCCTTTTACAATCGGCTTAATAATTGTTTAAGTAAGAAACTCAACTTATTAAAAAGTCAAATAGAGAATTAATGGCTTACAGCTAATCTAAACACCATTATTGGACATCTGTCACATTCTTCTTTACAAGTCATGTTTAACATTTAACATTCTGCAGGTAGAGATGATCTCTTAGTGTGAATATAGCTGAGAACCTCTAACTGCTAATATTGGAGTTCATTTATGTTTTCCACGTGTGTTCATGTTTTTTTAGCAAGAGATAAAGAAAATTCCACAAGCTCTTGTATTTAAAAGTGGGCTAGTTAATGAACATTTCCCTCTTGCTTCTTCAACTTGTTTTTACAGTAAATCCAAAATGACAGAACATGGTGTAAAGAGAGAGGTTAAGCATGTAATGGCAGGTGTTAGGCTTGTGTGTGAGTGTTGTCAGGTTTGTCTTTCTTCACTTGCGACGACCTTCCACCGTGTCTTATCTACACGCTCCCTCCCGAAAGGCTCTAAACATTCACTTCGCTAGCTGGCAGATGGCTGCATTGAAAGGTTGAGAGTTAATAAAGAGCAGCTGGTGGTTTGACCTTCGTGTAATGAACGTCCTGCAGCGAGCGGAGAGGAACTCCCCAATGACAAGTGTGTAACTCCTCTGATGGATGACGTACACACCTAACTGACAGAAACACATAGCAAACACTTTTGTTAGACATTTCTCAATTATTTCAATGACATTGTAAAATACTTTATTTTTCTACATATATTTTTGTGCTCCTGCCAAACTTTTTCTTATTCAAGCAAAAGTTTGCTCCACACCAACAGTTACACACATTCACACATAACAGTTGCTTTGTAATGGATAACATTCATTTGACACTTTTATACGAAGCAACTTTTCTCCCATTTATACGCTGTCATTGTGAGTAGTTTGGGGTTCAGCTCATTACAACTGCTGTCTGATGTGATGGTCGCTGAGCAGCTCTAACGGGAGTTTAAGGGTGTTTTCACACCCATAGTTTGTTTGCTCTGGTCCAAATCAGTTCAGTTTGTAAACTTGGAGAGCTTCCCCTGGGTTCAGTTTCAGGAAAATCCAAGCGAACAAAAAGGCTTTGCTATAAACCATGCGAGAACGTTCACTTATTGGTCAGATGTGTCTGGGGTGGGAACAATAAAGTAAATACAGGAAGAAGGTGTGTTCTGGACTAGTGCCTACTAGAATATGCCTACTAGAAACTGTGCCGCATAACAGAGAATGCAAAGCACACCAGGGTACAGGAGCCGTTTAGCCCAAACTTGCAAAATACATCTGGTAGAGGTCAGATCAGGTTCCACACAGAGTTCATTTGGAATCGGACCAAGATCTTGGTGAGGCTGTTTGGGTGTACACCCGAGTGCAATTACTGTGTTCACACCTGCCCAAATGAAGCACACTAACTGGGCAAACGAACCAGGGTTTATTTCAACCGCAGGTACATACAGGTTAGGTTTCTCAACATTTTTTCTTACATTTTTCCACATATCCAAATGTGTAGGCACCCTCTCTCAGTAGGTAAATGCCACTGGTACTGTAGCTGTAACTTTGCCAGTTAATGAGAGATATGCCAGAGTTAGGTCATTTGGCTCAGAACAAATGTCACAAATCCATGTTGATATATCCCGTTTAAAAATGCTCACATTTGAATTATTGAAATGCATTTTACAGTGCTAAATTGGTCATATAATGTGAAATGCACTCGGCAAACAAACTAAAATAACATGTTAATCTTTCATAGTGGGCTGCGTCTTAGCCGACCGTGATGACCCAACTAACATGCCTGACCAGTGCATATATTCTGTTCCTGTCCAGACCAATAAATGGCAGCAGAGAAATAGATGGGGTTCCTCCACTTAATACAACACAACACAACGCAGAGTACAGGGGTTGCTTAACGAGCCAGTTTCAGTGATGTCTGCCTGAACTAAGCTTGATGTAGATGTACCGTGCTTTCCAGACTTTTGAGCACACCTGTATATAAGCCGCACCCTCTGAATTGACGCGCAAAATTACTGATCTGAAGAATTTAGTGTGAGTGCGTTTGATTTACGGTGATTCGAAAAGTTTCATTGGTCCACTCTGACCTGTTTGGTAATTTAATTGGTCTGGTGTGACGAGCCTAAATGTATTGGTGGCATGACCGCGTGAAAAAAATAGCAGCTTATAGTCCGGAAATTACGGTATACCTCTTTACTCAATATGGTCAAATGTAATGGTTTTCATGCTAAAACAAACCATTTATTTTTATCCCAGAGAACCTCCATCAAATTGGCAGCGGGCAGCGTGACTAAATATACCTAATAAAAAGCCTATATTAGCACAGCAATAAATTACTTTAACAACTCCAACATGCACAGTAACAGAACACGCCAAAGTTGTGACTGGGTGTCAGTGTGGCTGTGTGAGCAGGAGATGAGCAGCCACAAGGACAGCTGAGTGACTTGATAATTGAGCCCTGGGTTATTCACATGTTAGATAATTTAATGAGTCAGACAGTGGAGAGGGTATCCTCTGCTTGGGAGCTGTTGACTTCATTAAGAACAGTATTGGTGTGTAATGATGTGATAAGGCTTTAGCCTGTCAGAGTGCAGCAGCAGGGTGTTGACATCCAGCACCATTAACATAATGACAGGGCACGTAGTGTTTTTAGGGCATATGCTGTCCGTCTGAATAGCTGAGCTTCGGGTCAGTGATCGAGTTGACACAATAAATAATGTGTTGAGAGGTTTGTGCTGCTCGTTTATCTTGATGAAAAATGTTGCTAGACAACGCTGATAATCTACTTCACTGCTCAACTTGAAATGTAGTGGCTTACATGTGTATTGTAACCCAACCAGGATATTAAGAATATATTTCATCATGTTTCTCCTCTTCAGGGTCAGGTTACAGCCTGGACAGGTTGCCAATTAATCACAGGAACCTTTTTGGCCACAGGAACGTTTCCAGGAACATTTAGAGGCTCTGGAACTTCTCCTCAGTTGTGTTATGATTCATGGTTTATATTTCATCCTAGGGACATAGTCTCGTTCCTCCTTTCCAAAATGTCCTTGCTCAAGGGGTTGAACTTAAGCCCATGAACCTTTGAGGCTAAGTGTCACTAATTGGCCAAACACAGGCCCCTCTGACTGCTATAACATGTGAACAGCTTTTTCTCAGACTGGTTAGACAGAGCACTAGTGGGTAGTATTAATATTAGGAATGGATATTAAATCTCTCCTTTTGCACCACTGCACGTCTCCACTCCAACCTCTATTGAAACATCATTGTCACACAATGGTAAATTACTAAGAACAACGTGATAACCCTGTTTTGCTGTTAAAACTTGAACCTCAAACAAATCCATTCTTCAGGTGTGGCGGAAGCCAAAATGTGCAAAATTTCCACACAGAAATAGCCTAGCATGTCCCCCCCCCCCTCCCGACATGCACCAGAGCCTATTCCAGCATGCACCAGGCAGCAAGAAGAGATCAAACTCTATGAACCTTTAACCACTGATCATATAGAAAGTAAGCTAATATTTCCAAATGCAGTGAAAAGATTGAATGAGCAAAGTGATAGACTGCTGTAGACACCGAGCTTGCTGTACCTTGCTGAAGATTATTAATCTTGTATGAAATGGAAACAAAAGTTTGCCTTCCTGATGCTTCTGCTTTATGGACTGAGAGATGAGATTCAGCGCAGTGCCTGCAGAATTGCTCCCAATTTAATGTTCAGAGGCAAACCAAATAACGTCTGTGGTTGTGATTGGCAGAAGGTTAAACAGTCTCTTATCTGCCAACACAGGATATATAATCACAGAGGGATGCTGGCATCACATTGCCCCACCTGTGAGGCTACTCTGTCTGCAAAAGCCTCCGCGAAGGGAGTTATCAGGCTATTAATCACAGGCAGAACAGCGCCATGGTTGTCACCTGGCTGCTAATGCGTGTGTTCAAGTACATCTTCCATCAGACCAGTTCAGGGATCACTCAGCCTTTTTATTTTATGCATCATCCCCACTTAGCATTGCTTAACACAGCTTCCACTCTCTTTTTTTCAGTCTCTGTATTTTTCTTTTCACTCAGCTATTAATAAAGGGCACACACACTATATTATTTGTGGACAACATTTACATACACAGGTCATTCTGTTGCTACATTGATTTGGTCTTTAGCTAATGTGTGTACATTTTATTATCCTGAGTAGGCTCAGGCTCTGATTATGAGAAGCCCTGCTATCATGTGTTATATTATCATATTTATTTAACCTGTATTACACCTCACTCAGTTTCCCATTAAATAGTGTAGCTGTTGCGTCTGACCTGTGCACAATGCAACAGCTATGTTCTTGTGGAAATGTATACATTTCCAGAGGTGCACGTCTGCGTACATTTTTTGAGGGAGGTGTTTTTATTTTATTTGTGCCATTGTCATACAAATGCCAAGCCCACATTGGTTTATAGGACAAAAATATCCTGTAGCAGTGCCGAATTAAAACTTGGCTTGGAGTTGTGTTAAAGGGATCATAAAGCACAGCTCCAAATCAAGAAGAACCAGAAGAAGACAACAAGTATAGAAGGTATTTTACTAAACGTTAAAGCCCTAAACTCATTTAGTAAACAAACCATCTGACCTAAATCGCATAACAAACAAAGCCTTTTCACTTCAGGTGGACCATTTAATCTACTGTAGCCTGTATAGCTAATCATAGTGCACCTGAGCAATTTAAGCAATTTAGGTTTACAAAAGGTACAAAGGCATATGGCAATCATTGAAAACAAAGATACAACCTCACCAGGGATGTTCATGCAAAGTGTCCCAATCACAGATCTTATTGAGAGAAATGTGACCCAAGTGTGGCTCATTCCTTGACTAAGACAGCAGGTGTCTTTATCAAAGTGTTGATTTATTTAGATAATAATGCTGAAAAAAATAGCTGTAAGCTGATTTTATTTATTCACATCTTTCCAGGTCTAATTAGAGAGGTTGAGAGTCACCCTCAGTTTCACACCTCTACACAAATACTCCTGTTGCTATAAATAAGACACACACACACAGCCTTCCAGAGTGCTTGTTGTTAACCTCTCACAGATCATTAAACCATTTGTGCATTCCTGCTTTTTAACAATAATTTTCAAAGACTGTGATGAAATGGTGAAGGTACATGACATCAACAAGCAAACACTAAAGTTTCATATATTTTTTTCCGTTGAAGTATCAAATGACAAAAATAAAAACAGACTTGTCTTTTTAATTTCTTTCAAATATAGTAAATAAATCATACTATGGGATGACATTCACAGAATATCTCCCTGGAAATGTTAAATATCTGAATAAAAATTTAAGTTGGCGGACATAACTGGCTTTGAGATGAAATGGCTTATATGTGCACTGTACTAAATATCTTGAAAATACATCTGGCAAGTTACCAAACGATGATGAATCACTTATATGGAAAATGTTATGTTTGTAACACTCCCAATGTACCACGTCATTATTTTACTATTTAGCATCACTGAATAATGTCTATGAGCATCTCATGCCCAAGAGATCTCCGCTCATTCCTATAAACCTAGTGTTTGGTAAATGTGATTATTTATTATTTTATTATTTGATTATTTTGTGATTATTATCTTCTTAAGTACTGTATGCTTTTAGTTTTTACAAATGTATCCAACACTATATGTAAACATAAAATATTACTTCAAATGATAAGACTAGAATCCACCACCACAGCAAAATAAAGACACCATACACAGATCCCTTTTTAAAAATGCATTCTATTTTTTACAGAACACACAATAGAACACAAATCCAAATTCCCACATAAAAATACCTACACCACCTAAAACAGTATTGTGTAAAAAACAACAAAATAAAAGAATTAACAGAGGAGACACTTTGAAATGCCTTTAGAAGAGTTAGAGAAGTTACGAAGTTATTTGGATGTACTAAGGTCCATAACGGTTCTGGTACTTGCTTTGTCCATATAATCCAATATTAAGAGGCACATTGTTGTACCCCAACCTATTTAGCTATGAATACAGAAGAAACTTTGAGTTTACTGATTTTCATTTTGCAATACATAGTTATAATACTGTATGTATGTAAATGTAGAAAATTATTTAAATATGCTTCAATTGGGAAGTTTGTTTAAAGCTTTGTATCAGTCAGTGTCATGTTATCATAGATGTACCTAATAAATCTAAATCACATCTAAAACATTTCTGATCATTTAAGTTTGCATTGATGTCATTTCTGTGAAGTGAGTTAAAGGTGGTGAGGTTGTGTGGTTTGTGTGTGTAAACATCCTGGTTTTAGAATTCCTCAGAAAAGTCCTCCTTCTGGTATCAAAATTAGGAGAAGAGCTGATGTACTGTGGCATAACAACACCATACAGGTTTCTAATTGGTCTGCCATCTATACTGGTGCAACCCCCACCTGAGTCACATTTTGGTAGTTGTTGTAAGATCAAAGCCAGGATAAAACTAATAATGGTTACATATCTTTTGCATCAGTTGTTATATTCAAGTGCGATTCCAGTGTCTCCTTCAAGTTAGAATATACAATTCCTGAAGGGTACATTTTAAAAATAAATCTACATGCACTTCCCACATGAAGCGCCATCACCACATCTGTAAACACTAGTACAACGTAATTTGAGGTTGCAGGGTCGTTGTAAGAAAGGATCTCAGGTGCTGGTAACAAAAGCAAATTAGATATCCATTTTCACAGCAGTCTTCCAGGTAGAGGCAGGTAGATATGTATCCACTTATTTTTCAGTTACTGAATGAATGATAGTCCAGTTTTTGAGTGCTTTCAAAAGGGAGGCGACAACCACAGCACCGGCAACTGAAGATTGTTACTCCCACCATGAGCGGCAACTGTGACTCCCCTCCTGAGAAATGAATCCAGGCAGTAAACATGCTGCTTCCTGGTTTGTAAGATGCTTCACAACTCCATATAAATTCTATAATAGCTTTAGAGACATTTTGGGGTATTTGAATGGGTAATGACAGGAACAGACATTGAGGCCTTGGGAATATTTTCATTTGAAGAGTGAATTCTGCCCACCAAAAATGGGTAGATTCATCTATCATCTCAAGATATCTCATACTACTTGAAGATCACTTGTACTCAGTGTAATCGTGAGGTAAAAAACTTATGAAGTAACAACATAGGTAGCTAGGAGAGTTAGCCAAAGGAACCAAAAGGCAGTTGACATCTGTGGTGATCAAAGGAAGGGCAAATCACCAACTTAAGTAAGATACTGAACAAATAAGTTCCTTCTGCCTAACAAAATGACTTTATCCAGACTATATACAAGTAAGTCTTAGACACAGATTCTATTGCTCCTGTGCCACTCACTATAGCAGTTCCTTAAAGTAGTGAAACAAAGTGTTTTTTGACAAGTCCTGCAATAGACTGGTGACTTTCTTTTGCAGACCACACATGCCCTCCTGCCGGCAGTGGCCCGATCTCTAGAAGCCACGTTGCTCATTTGTTCTACAAAGTAAGCGGGCAGGTGACCTAATCTTGGAGCATGAGAGGCTGCAGCATGTGGCACCTCAGGGGACGGAGAAGGAGGTGGCACTGTGGAAGGAGAAGGCGGTGGGGCATCGAATGGGGAAGGAGGTGAGGTGGGCGGTGCGTTGGATGGGGAGACATAAGGCACTTTAAAAGGAGAGGCAGGCAGCATAAAGTTTTGTGGAGCTGACCGGTGTGGAGTGGACCCAATCTCAGCCAGGGACAGAATCAGATGTTCCCTGAAGTTTTTCTGTGTTAATATGCGCCGATTCTGCATTTTGCACATTTCTTTGTGGAGGAGGAAGGCATTCACAGTGGCTATGTCCACAAAATGATAAAACAGAGTTTTATACCATTTCTGGGTTTTATGGAGGACATTGTAGTAGCCAATGAGAGCATCTGACAAGTCGACACCCCCCATGTACTGGTTGTAATCTTTGATGCAGCCTGGTATTGGCACCTGCTTCACTGTCCACTGTCCATTTGTGTCTTTCAATTTGCGCTTTGCCGTGTCGTTGCTGTATGCTTTGTGTAAAGTGGAACACATTGTAACCTCTCGGTTGTCAAACCACTTTACGAACAACAACGCTTCTTTTCTGATCCACCGAATAGTTCCCCTTGGTGTTTTCTTGTGCATGTCGTTCCTTTTTTTTCTGGGATAACCAGCTACATTGGATCGAACGGTGCCGCATGCCCAGATTTTCCTCTGAAGGAGGTCAAGAAAAAGAGTCGGGCTGGTGTAAAAGTTGTCCACATAGAGCTTGTATCCTTTGCCTAGAAAGGGGATGTTCAGAAGTCTCATGACCGTATCATAGCTTAGCCCCTTCCCTGTGGGTTTACCTTCTCTTCCCACATACACAAAAAAGTTCAGGGTGTAACCACACACCGAGTCTGCTAAAACAAAAAGCTTAAATCCCCATTTTGTAGGCTTGTTTTTAATGTACTGCTTAAACCCGAACCTTGCTTTGCTCGCCACCATCCGTTCATCTATGGAGATTTGTTGGTGGGGATGGAAGAAAGTGTGGCAAGCCTCCAAAATCTGCTCATATAGAGGCTTTATCTTACAAAGTCTGTCATATCCTAATGTTCCTTTCTTTTGGTCATTGGCCGCTTCGACTGCGGGGTCATTCATGTGAAGTCTGCTGGAGATGGCTAGGAAGCGTCTGGAGGGCATGACAGAGGCAGGAAACGGCAGGCTGAACAGATTAGATCCTCTCCAGTAGTCTTTCAGAGTTTTTAGTGGTACAATGCCCATGTAGAGCACAATGCAGATGAAAGAGTACATATCTGCAGTTGTGACAGGCACCCAGCTTTCCTTCTGGCTTTGGCATTTATTTTCCCCATAGGCATTGGTGTTTTTTACCAGTGTATCGATTACTGTCGTAGAGAAGAACAGCTGGAACAGTTCGAGTGGTGTGTAATTCGCAGTTCTGCTCAGCTGCGGCCCTACATCCCTCTCAGGTCTGAACCGTGGTTGAGGAGGCTCGACGTCTTCTTCATCAACATTACACCATCTGTCTCCATCATCTGCTTCCTCCTCTTCCTCTCTCACGCCCTGTCCTTTTGCTAGCCTCTTTCCACTTTGATTTTTCCTGCTCGGAGTGGCGACTGTCTTGCTAGTATTGGGAGATGAAGAGTCTTTCTTGGGTGTAGATGCATAATGGTTCTTCTTCCTGAGGGGACTCTGTTCCCACTTCTTAGATGGGGATTTCAGGGGTGATGACACTTTAGAAGCAGAAACAGAGCGGCAACGCTTCCTAGAAGCTCTTCCCTTCGTGGGCGTACAATTCCACTCCTCTTCTGAACTGTCCTCGTCAGTGAAGTCTTCCCTGTAAATGAAGCAGATTGGTAAGCATAAAAGATACCTTTCCTCTGGATAAAACTCTTAGTTGAAAGGTTCCCCCAAACCATGCTTTACTAGCAAGACTGACGGTGTAAATAAATAAATTGTTATAGATAGAATTGTTAGAAAAGTTATCTTCAAAATAAATTTGAAGAAACATCAAAAACATGAATGAGGACAGTAATATGAAGTGGTCACAATTGTGGCTTTAATATTGTATTGGTCTATCTTTCTATCTATTATACTGTATTGCTCTGTCTATTTATAACAGTCTTTCCCAAAATGGGTCGCATGACAGTACTCTATGTGAATTCTTAGACTGGTTTGTTCAACTAAAATGCTGTGTGTTGCGCACATACTCATAGAACCAAAGTTACATCCAGGATGGGGAGTCCTTGTATTACTCCCTCTAGACAATATGACAATATAGGCCTACTGTGAGAAAATGTTTTCCCATATAGTTTACACCACAGTCCATGCCACTTTAATAGCTCTTGGTGTGTTGGGCCATTGTGGGCTTGTGTGTTGTAGGGTTGCAACTAATGATCATTTTCATGAATGATTAATCTGTAGATTTCTTTTCACGATTTATCGTTTATAAAAAACGTTGTGAAAAATGCTCATTATAATTTCCCAGAGCCCAAAGCGACATCTTCAAAATGCTTCTTTAGTCTGACCAACAGTCCAAAACCCAAAGACTCAACATTTATTGTTATAAAAGACAAAGAAAAACAGTAAATCTTCACATTTAAGAAGCTGGAACCAGCAAATGTTTGACATCTTTTCTTGAAAAAAAATGAAATGATTAATCCACTATCAAAACAAGTTTTAAATTTTCTTTTATTCAACTAATTGATTAATCGTTGCAGCTCTACAGTGATTTGTGTGACCTTGATTTGTCTGGGTTAGCCAAAAACACATTGCCATGTGGTTATTTTATCTATAGACAGTTTAATAGATTTTCCAAAAATAATTACTACATCACAATAAATATCAATATTGCATTACAAAATGACATATACCGTGATAGAGGGTTTTATCCATATCGTCACTATAAACACTATTAATATGGCAGTTACATTATCATTACTTTATTCACAGACTTGTCAGTTTATATCCACCTAGATAAGACTAATGCAGTCTAATGCAACAGTCCTGCAAATGTTGGGGGATTTCCAGGAAACACATTTTGATCAAAATCAAAGTAGCAGAGTCTTAGATATCCTGACTTTTAGCCCCCATCCAAGCTCCAAAAATACTGGATCCCATACTGCAACTCAATAACATCTGTTATTAGACTCTCCCTGCCTGGTAAGTGCCCATGTCTTTCAAAATCCACTCCTCTTTGTATTGCAGGCTTACTGTTACAAATGAATAGTCTCCAACCCAAGCTGGGATGAACCTAGTGACCAGAGCTACAGAAGACATTACAACTGTTTTCACAGGCTTAGTTAGATTCTCATCGGTTCCATAATAATGCTTTGTAGAAGCAAGTTGACCAAAAGCTTTTAACTTTTATGTGATTTTCATGAAAATAATTATATTAGAAATGTATTATATTTTATCCAGACTTAGTATCAAGATGATAAGTCAAAAGATGCAATATTTAAAACCTGTGGTGCAAAATGTGTGCCCCATGCACAGGTACACTAGAGTGGGTTGCCCATCAAGTTGTGTTCACATAGCAGCTGCACAGCTGGTTAGAACTGCGACCGCGATGTGCACGAGCTTAGTGTCGCTAAATGAGACGCAAAGACACTAAACGATTAGCAGTGCACAACATGGTTAGTGTGGGTTTCCGCGTGGCCTTCCATTGTTCCTGGGGCAGATATGTAGGAAGCGCTAACTCAGTGCACCGGCGAGGAGCGGAGGGCAGCAGCGTGTGCGCAAGTGTAGTACACACAGCAGGACAAGCGCAACAAGTATTCTAGTATGCGGTACTACTGCACTGTAAATGCTACACACAATACTGATTCTGCTGCTGAGTTTGGTGTTGGACCCCACCGCCCTGTCTTTACAATCATTCAAACAGACATATGATTGAATAGTGCCATAGTGGTGACATATTCTGGTGGCTCTGCTCGTCATTTTAGAATGATATGGACCCAATCATCACAATTAATTTAGGCGCGGTCAGCGTGGAGTGTTTCGTTGGACTGAAGCCAACGCAGGGTGCCTGTACTCACTGGTCTGAGCCCGGAGCCAGCGCCTTTGAAATGTAGTCCTCGTCCAGACTGGAATAGCTGGTCTCGCTCTTAGAGTCTAAATCTGAGTGGAGCTGTTCCAACTCATCCTCAGACTCTGAAAGAAACATGACTCAAGTGTGACGAGTTGTAAGACGTCCTTCGAAGAAAGTGTATGCGGTGTGTGGTCTATCCCCTGGGCCCTTCCACTCTGCGCTCTGAATACAGATTGCTTTAACGCCTCTGTCTCTGGTCCGACAGGATGTCCCGTCTACTACTTACCATATATGGTTAGGAAGCTAATTTCATTGGCTATTGGTTCATTGGCTCATTGGTATGGGATGAGATCGCTGCCATGATTCAAAACCGCAAAAAAAAGTTTTGCAAAAAAAAAATTCAAATCTCTGCAAAAAATTTTTGGGGGGTTTCGCCAACACGTTTTCAGAGTTTCAAACCTGGCACTGTTGTCCCACTGAGATCGCTGCCAGGATTCAAAACTGCAAAAAAATAGTTATCCATGATCCATGGCCGGATGGACGTGGTGTTTTGATTTTCAGCTAATATATGTATCTAGCATACTTGGCACAGATACTACAGCACAGAGAACCGCGCATCCTAAATCGCGTGAGTAATTGGCGGAGTAGTCAGTCAATCCCACCAACCCGGCAAATACGACATGTGATTGGACCGTACGTTGGCAGAGAGCAACAATAGGTTAAGAGCAACATGCTCCCACCTCTTTAGTATTATTTTTTTTTCAGAGTTTCGAAGACATAGTTGCGGAGTTTCAGGCAGCTGTGGGGGCGAATCTCTGAAAAGTGGGTGTTGTTAACTACACTATGAAAAAACAGTCTGCATGAGTGCAAATATAAAGATTCGCCCTTTCAAATCTCAAGTTTCAACATTTCAAAACTTCTTTTCAGAGATACGAGCTCCAGTTTTCAGAGAGAGAGTTGCATTTGTAAAGAAGAAAAACTGCAGAGATTTGAATTTTTTTTCAGACATTCAAAACTTATTTTCAACCTTGCAAAATGTTTTTCAGACATTTAAAACTTTTTATTTGCAGTTTTGAATCGTGGCAGCGATCTCATCCCATATAAATATGGCACCACAGTTGTTGGTGTTACAAACAAGTTACTAATACTACTAAATAGTATTAAACTAGGTTTAATATTATTTTTTTTAAATAATGTGAGGTTTCTCTGGATTCTTCTACTCAGACACTGAGTATCGTCTTTAAAGATAGATAGAAATGCTGACATTTTAAAAACTTGCAATAAGCTAAAATGTTTTTGAGCTAAATGCTAATGTAATCAAGCTAACATGCTCACAATGACAATGCTAATGTTTACCATGTTCAAAATCTTAATTCAGTGTGTTAGCATGCTAACATTTGCTAATTGGCAATAAGCAAAGTAAAGCTGAGGCTGATGGAAACATAATTTGTTGTGCAGGTATTTGGTAATAAACCTAAGTATTGAACACATTAAAAGTTTAAAAAAGTAAATGGTTCTAAAAAAAAGGAAAAATCTCAAAATCTCAAAACCTGACTCAAAACCACAACTGTCAAGCTCATGGTGACACTTAATCAAAGGTCAGAGGATAAACAAAGTCATTAGGATTCATCCTCTGAGAAACATGAATGTCTGTACAAGATTTAATGGTGATTGATATGATTGACTACTCTAACAATTTACTGTATTTTTCATAATATTATAGTTACACTACATCACTGTACAGTACCTAGATAAGAAAATATATTATTATGAATTATTGTTACTCCTGTAAATTAAATTTTAACAAGTTGTAATCAGCAGCAGCCAAGGTCTGTCCTTTTTTTCTGTCAGGCGCCTGTTTAAACACAAAATACCAATGTGCACAGGTGTCAATTCTCCCATACTTTTTTAAAAATAACCTCACATGTAAATAGGAAGGGTGGGCTGCAGAACGCACACTCACTGATCTATAAAAACAGGTAAGCAAGTGGCAGGTGTGATTGTCCCGCTGGTGTCTCTTTTTGTGGACATCTATAAGAAAAGTCTTCTTTTTTCCTCCACAGGTTGTGAAGAAATGATGAATGCCATCCAGGTGATTTCCCTCACTTTGCTGTCTTTTCTGGCAGCCAACGCTCAGGTCATCACGCCAGGAAGATGCCCCAAGCCTGCTGTTCAGGAGAACTTTGATGCTGCCAGGGTGAACATCTTTTTACTTTGATATTTTCTGTGTATAATATTTATTTATTTTAAAAGTTAACACATTAGGGTCTCCAGGGTGACTATTTGTCCCACTAAACAGAAATCTTATCTTAATCTTAAAGCCTCTTAATGCCTCAAGATGTTTCATCAAAAATAACTTAATTTCTCTTATGTTCCTTGTGCTTCCTCTGCAGTATCTTGGTACATGGTATGAAATCCAGAGGCTGCCTAATGCCTTCCAGAAGGGCAAGTGCTGCAGTGCTACCTACAGCCTGCAGAGCCCTGGAGTGGTTGGCGTCCTCAACAGGGAGCTGCTGTAAGTGCTCAGTCCACATCTAGCCATCTAAGAGATTTAACACCTTTTTTTAATTTTGTGCAGGCTATAAAGGTTTAATTTGTTCAGACGACTAATTCTTGTGATAAAACTATTTGCTTAAACTATACATTTCAAATACGAATATGTTCCTTCCAATAAATGACTGTAAACTGGTGCTTGGTTCTTTAAAGCCCGAACTTGAACTTGAGTTCAATTGTATCTTTTGATGTCTGTTTCTGTTAGCGCTGATGGAAGCATTAGCTCCATCATTGGTTCTGCCACGGCTAAGGACCCTTCTGAGCCTGCCAAGCTGCTGGTCTCCTTCTTTGAGGGTGAGGACCCTTAGTTTATTACAGTCCCTTTCTGGGACACTGGAAAGTTTTCAATTCCAACACTTTGAACTGCAGATGAGCGTCGTCTTTAACAATACTGTAGAAGTAGAAATACATAAATATATATACATACACCTGGCAGCACCCAGCAATAAGCGAGCACTTGACTGTCCTGTCCCTTTACACCCCTCCAGATGGTCAGCCTTCCCCTTACTGGGTGCTGTCCACCGACTACGACAGCTACACTCTGGTCTACAGCTGCACTGAAGTCGGCGCGCTGCGTATGGAGTTTGCCTGGCTCATGAGCAGGCAGCCCACCCTGCCTGTGGAGACCGTCAAAGAGCTGCACAGCACCCTGTTGTCCATCGGAGTCAGCGTGGACAATCTGATCACCACCACCCAGGATGCAGTTTACTGCAGCGCAATGAACCAGTAAACACACACAGATGGATTCAGCCTGCAGGCCTGCAGACTGCTGTGTGATGCTTGTGAATATACATGTGCCTGTATGCCTCCTGCAAACTCAGTCCAGTAAACTCAGTTAAACAACAGGTTTTGGTGTCTTCTTCGTGGGCCTCTGTGGTTGTCTGATATAATCCAATACTGATAACTGATTAACAGTTTGTTACAGTGTCTCTGCTGTTATGTTTTTGCCTTATTGAAAAATATTTTGTTTAATGGATTTGGGCTCTAATAGCCAGAAGGTTCCTGTCAGTAATCTGCACTTAGTCATTATTGACTTATCTATAGTTTAGTATACTTATCTTAAGTGCATGTTTAACAGCTAATTTAATATGAATAACAGAAGCTATTCTCTACGTCCTTCATTTGTTTATAAATTATAAGTCCTTATTGGATCTGTTACTGCTCGCTGTAGACCAAAGGCATGGTTTAAGGCAGCATGTTTTAGTGTATAATTAGTAACAACTGAATACCTGCTGTTTAACACTACTCACACCTTTTTCTCCTCTGATGATTGACACATTAGGTTCCTATAAGCACATAACACATTACAGTGAGGATCAGTTTATAAACTTATGGGTTCATCTTGGCATGATGAACACAGTTTTTAGGGTGATCTAGCAGTTACATATATATGACCTGAAATGCAACAGATAAATTCTACAAATAACTACAAACACCAAATAAAACAGTCTACAAATCTGAGATGATAAGAAGCCCAAAAAAGCGTAGGAGCAGGAAGTATAAATAAACCCTTTCTGGTTTAAAATTAGACTATATCATTTATCAATATGTATTATTTGGCATTCCACTTTGCGAGTTCTGTTTCTCAAGGACTCACAAACCTATTTACATAAAATCTGTATTACATTACATTAGAAAAAGCAAATTTGGGCTCAAACACTACTTTTCACAGTGTTGTGAGTCTTCTTGAGGCAGAAATCACACTTGCAGTTTTTTTGGCCTCAACAACTGGAAAAAGAAGATGTGCGTGTTGCACGCTGATAATTTAAACTAAAGTACTTTTTTGCATTTGTAGTTCAGAATAAGCCCTGTAGGTGTAAAGACAAAACACACTAGCCTACAACATGCATTTCTTTCTGAAGGTTTATTGCATTGACTTTGCATAATGTATCGACAAGGCGAGGCACACCCACACACTGCATACAGTTATTCTGTAGGTTGAAACAGGAGTAAGTTATCTCTGTTTACTAGCTCATGGGGCTACAGTAAGTCTCATCCTGCTCGTGGGGACCATCTTGTCCACAATGACTCCGGCAGAGGGCAGGATGCTGTGCAGCTCCTCCTGTTAGCTGTAGCTTCACATTTTAGAGAGTGGTATCAGTCCCCTCACCCAAGTCTCCGCAAGAAAGTGAATAAGTGTATTTCCCATGCACTTTTAAAGGGATATTTTTCTTTCGAATTTTATTGGACAAAACATATAGGAGGATCAGCTGTGGTGCTAGTTGCTAACAACGAGAGCAGTGGAGTTTGCCTTTTACCGGGAAGGACAGTGAAAGGAGCGTCTTGGTTCTTATTAACAATAAAAAACAACATACAGATTTCGCTCCACTGCGACCAGTATCAGTCTTTTGATCTGCAAACATAAAGGTGAACATTTACCGCATCTTCCTACTTTAACAGACCCCGGGTTCTCCCTAAAGCGCACACACAGGTGGAAGGAAAAATGAATTGAGCACACGTGCATCTGGTTTTCTTGATGCACCGCCTCTACAGCGTCTCTCTCTGCCTCTGGATTCAGCTTAATCCCTGACCTGCTTTTACAGAGAGCTTTGAGGGCCTTGCGAAATCCCTTGCACTGGAAGTAGGTTGAAGCTGAAGGAATTTATTAACAGAAGAGATGGAAAAAAACGATTCAGACAAAGAGCTGCAGGACACAATATGCTCATTAAAAACATTCAACATTATATAATTAAAAGCAGCAATGAAGACATTGAAAACATTGTCCGAACTGCGATAAACAACTGCTTCTGCTGATGAATTTCAATCAGCTAATTATTATTTTCAATGCATTATCTACATCATCCGTTGTGAAATGTCTCATCTCTTAATATAATACTGTTGTCTCATAATAATCCAAGTCTCTTTTCATAAAGTGGTTTCACATCAAAATCTGTGATTACCTCCTAAGAGGGAAGTTGTTTTTCAAAACTCAGTCCAAAACATTCAGAGGCAGATGTGTCCTTTGATTCGAAGCCCTAGTTTGTCAGAGATAAAAAGATCAACCACTAGGGCATTTAGTTTTTGTAATTCAAGCAGAAGGTTTCTTGTTTTTCTATTTCAACACAACACGACTAATACTGTGTGCCAAATACATACCAGATACAAATTATATATATATATATATAATTTTCATATCATAGTATATTGTTTTAGCAATTAGTATACAAAAATCTACATACTTACTCTTTCTTAAGATTTAATATATTTTGTTTTCCAACATCTTTATGGAACTGTTTCTTCACCATCCACTATTTATTTGAGTATTTTCCAGCAGTGAGCAGCTTTACCATGTTCACTATCTTAGTTAGCATGCTTACATTTGCTTATTAGAACTAAACACAAAGTACAACTGAAGCTGAAGGGAATGTCCTTAGGTTTGCAGGTATTTAGTCATAAAACAAAGTATTGGACAAATCAAAATTGTGGCGCTACATGTAAAGTTAATGTATCACTGAAGTTAGTACAGGTCATCCTGAGAGGCACATGAAGGTCTGAACCAGGTTCATATCACACATCCAACAGTTGTTGATCCAACAGATGTGAACCTCATGGTGGCGCTAGCGGAAAAGTCAGGGGATCACCAAACTCTGATTCACCATAAATGTTTGTACCAAACGTAATGGCGATGGACCTGATTGTTGTTAAGATATTTTAATATGCACCAAAGTGGTGGACCATCAGAATACTACTTTAATAATCTACTGTATTTTTCATAATATTATACATCACTGTACAGTACCTAGCTGAGAAAATGTTATATTATGAATGATTGTTACTCTTCTAACTTAAACTCTAACAAGCAGCCAAACAGTAATCAACAGCAGCCAAAGTCTGTCATTTCTTTTTCTGTCAGACGCCTGTTTAAACAGAAAATATCAATGTGAACAGGTGCCATTTCTCCCATCCTTTTCTTAAAATAGCCTCACATGTTAATAGCAAGGAGGGCTGCAGAACATAAAGTCACTGATCTATAAAAACAGGTGAGCAAGTGGAAGGTGTGATTGTCCCCCTTTCTCCACTGGTGTCTCTTTTTTTTAATATCTGTATGAATTTAACTTAAAACTGTATAACAGAATAGTCTTCTTTTTGCCCTCCACAGGTTGTGGAGAAAAGATGAATGGCATCCAGGTGATTTCCCAGTCCGCCTGCATTCCTTTGACATTAAACAAGACTAAAATAATCTTCTTTCAGAACAAGATCCATTAGTTTTAGTCGCAGTATAATCTGCAGTTGTGCTTGAGTTGTTTTGGGTGAAAGGAAAGTCTGGAAAGGTCATCCAGCGGCCGTATTGATCCTTAATGGATCATGTTGTTGCACTCATACAGTTTCTAGTCACCATATGGTAGATTTTCACCTGAGAAATGACCTCTGACCCTCCAATGTGACACATTCTCAGGCATGTTTGACCACAACTAAGAAAATAAAGGCAATGGGATTCTTGTGTTTGTTAAAGGATAACCACATACTGTATCAACTTATCCAAACACTCACCCGCAGACAATGTGGTGATAACACTCACCAGTTAATGAATAACATTATTTGTTTCACTAATTACATAAAGGTCCAATAAATGTATTACCTAGCTAAATAAATCAAATGAAGTGTAATGATAAAATATATATTCTGATTGTCTTTTTATTAAGCTTTTAGAAAGAATTTTCTTTTTGGTTTTGTCGTACTGATCTGTTTTATACTAAGAAGTATTTCTGATACAACCACCCTCCATACTTTCCATAATTACTTTAACCCTAAAAAAACTGCAACCTTAACCCTACCTCTACTGAAGACAGACAACATTTTAGTTTGAATATTTGGTTTAATGGAAAAAACTAACGTATTTTTACTTGAAAGACCTAAACCTAGACCTGTTCCATACAAAAAGTGCCCTGAGATAACTTTGTTATGATATGGCACTATATAAATATATATATATATATATTTTTTGTACTTAATTGATTTCAGTCCTGCTGTAATTTCCTTCCAACTCATGTAATAGTTAATTAAATTACTTATTTTTCAGAAACAAAACAGTGCTTTTGACTAGCTGGACTCCTTTCAGACAACACTGAGAATACAGTTATGCTGCAAGTCATTCCTCTCTGAAGTGAGCAGGAAATTGAGCCTTTTGATCTTTTGCTGCTTTAATTTAACCTTGTTTGTAGCCGTGGGGCTTTGTCTGAAAGCAGACAGCATTTAATGGTATTTGGATTTAATTGACAGTGTTTGGTTTAAACAGCTTTTTGATTCTGCACACACACACACACACACACACACACACACACACACACACACACACAGTATACTGCTATTTAATATGGTTCAGAATATATATTTTTATGTTTTGTGTATATTTTGCTGCATTTGATTCATGAAAAGTTGAAGAAACGTGGTCGTGGTCCAAAAGCAGCAGAAATACACACAGAAGCACTGCCAGATTTTCAAATGAATGATCACGACTTTTTGAATGGAATTGATTAAGTTGGCACATCTTCAGCATTTAATGATCATGTGCCAACTTACTTACTTTAACTACGTGAGCATGTAATAAAACAATTTAAGAAAATCACAAGACCAGCAACAGCAGCAATAATACTTCTGTATAACTCTTTGTGTGTACGACTATGTGTATAACAGTAAAGTCAATACTTTAGGACAGGAAACACGCTTCTCCATCAATGTGGGTGTGGGTGAAACTGTTAGTTTGATGAAGAATGATAAATTGCCAAAAACATTTTAGTGTGTATATTTTGTATTCTTCTCATTTAGGAGCAACATATTTTAAAAACCATTCTTTATGAGTTGTTCCTGCACCTGCCTCTTGTTCAGACAGCTCAAAGCAAACATTAAAGTATAAAGACTTCACACATAGCCAATAACATTATGCCGGTCTTCACATCAGTCCACACCCACCAGAGATAATTCAACATTTTTACATATTTCGGCTCAATGAGTAAAAAACAACAACAGTCCAGTCCTCTCCAGAAACAAACCACCACCTGCTAAACACTTGATGCTCTCTGTATGCTCCTGCACCAGCTTTGGCAGCCTGTTCCAAGTGGACCAGGCATGAGTGCTCTGTTCTGCAGCAGCATGATGACTGACAGGATGAGAGTCACCAGTCTGACTGGCTGAAAACCAACAGAGAGCGAGTCTGCTCACAGCACACTGACAAAGAAAATGTCAGACAAGGGCTGAAATATGTGGGAACAGAACTCATTAGTGTCACTGAATCATGAGAGCACGTGTTAAATGTGTGATTAACACGTACAGAGACCAATGCTATATATAAAACGTGTTATTATGGAACAGGACTCTACAGCCACACGAGCAGTTCTGCAAGGCTGTCATGCCCATTGGCCCTAAAGGGAAAAGTCAGTGGATCAACAAAGTCATTGAGATTTATTAAGTTTAGTTGTTGAGATATTTCCGTTTAGAAAGAAGTGGACCGACAGACATTGCCGTCTTTAGAGCCACGTTGCTGACCTGGCCCGTCAAATGTGGCAGTAAGCTACTGTAATGTGAACGTGACGGAATATTATTGGATTAATTTAAATCTAATTTTGTTAATCCCTTTATATAACCAGGACTAAGTGTGACATTTTCTGTCTTAGGTTTGAAAATAACGTTAAATATGACATCTATTGTGCCTCTTTGCAACCTGAGAGTTTAATAACAGAAATCCTCAGATGTAAAAAGAAATCTACATTCCTTCCCATCCAGTGAAGGGGGACATACAGATTGTTTTATGACATTTCTACTGGTATGTCCCCCATGACTCCACTTTGCTAATAGTTTACTTCATGTCTGAAATAAAGCTGGCTCTACACAAAGACTCCCATTGATGACACAGAGTCGCAGAACTGCAAAATCCTGCAGAGAGCAACGTCTCTAATTCAAATACCAGAATTTGTCCGAGGGAGAGAACATATATCTGAACCACCAAATCACCAACGAGAGGTAGGAAAAGATGTTTAGTGATGTATATGAATATTAAAACTACAAAATGTATATTTTTCTTGCATTTAAAGATTATGTAAAAAATGTCTTTCAAGTAAACATTCACATTTAAAACTAATTACTTTTTTGTATTTCATCATTTGGTGAAATTCCTGTCCTGCTTTCCAGCAGTGACCTCTGTTTGTATCTTTTGTTTTTTATGTCAGATTTCTATTATTTGTTGCCATTTAGTGGCTCATTTGTATGTTTTGGTTTATAACTTGTGCAGGTAACAAAGGCCCGTGTCAACCATGAAGTTCACTTTTGCTCTGGTTTTTGCATTCATCCTCACGCTCATCGGGGCTCAGGTGCCCCACTGGGGACCGTGTCCAGAACCAGCCGTTCAACCGTCCTTTAACCTCAAACAGGTACAAGCTAAATTGTACAGAGTGTCAAAAACAAATTGGCAGACCAATGCTGAGCGCCGTCCCATGATGGTGTGTGGATGACGTGTCCTTTTTCTCTTTTTTTTGTCTTTTCAGCCATTTTAAAAGGCTGTTTTTCAGCATGAACCTCTGCTATGAAAACCAACAAGTTTACAAACTACTATTGGTCATTATTTAATTCAAAGTGTCTAAAATGAACAGTGTATAGTTTTATATTTTTGTTACAAAGCAAGTAGCCATCACTATTTGTACTTTAGCACAGATGGCATGTTACCTATTATTATCTTTTAATGATGATCTGAAGAGTAGGGGAAAGGATTTAGCATTTATAAGCTGTGTATAACCATGTAATACATAGTTTTTAAGCATTATTAATAAGTTATATGTGTAAAGTTGCATACATTCAGAAATACTCAAGTCAAAATTGAACTTATGTACAGTTCTTGAGTAAAAATACTTTCCATCACTGGTAAAGAATAGGTTTGATAGACACCTACGGTACGTTTAACTGAAGCCACTAAAGCATGCAGGTTTATTCATACTCTCTGCTGACTGTGTTCTGCATTGTCCTTGAACGCGTGTGTGTTTTTGCCCTCACAGTTCATGGGGAGATGGTTTGAAATTGGCAAACTGCCGGCCCAGTTTGAGAAGGGACGATGCATTGAAACCAATTTCACTTTGAAGACAGACAACTCCATTCGAGTGGTTAGCTCTGAAATACTGTGAGTCCTATCTGCAATTTCTGTGTGCAAATGTGGAGTCGGTAGGTAATATTCGCATGGTTTGTATTTCCCTTAATGGGACATGAAATGTGACTGTCTGGAATAAAACAGAAAAGGAGAGCTGAGGAAAATCGAAGGGACTGGAGTCATAGAGGATATGAAGAATCCGGCAAAGCTTGGAATAAGTTATTCCTACGGTGAGCATGACATATGAAACTGAATAACTGCCCCTGGTGTGTGCTGATCAGGGAGTCACTTAGTAATGTCAGTGGCCTTCTTCAGCTTTATCGACCTCATATTACTTTTTCTTCTTGTGTCAGATCAGGAGATCAGGAGATCTGACACAAGATCTGTAGGTAATCTGCTTTTGATCTTGTTCTGTGCTCTTGAACACCACAGTCTTGCCCTACTCCCCTTACTGGATCCTGTCCACTGACTATGTGAACTCGGCCCTGGTGTATTCCTGCACGGACGTCCTGAGGCTCTTCCACGTCGACTTCGCCTGGATCCTGGGCCGAACGAGAACCCTGCCGGACTCCACCATCGAGAAAGCCATGGAGACCTTCGGAAACAGTAACATCGATGTGAGCAGGATGATTGCCAGCAAGCAGGAAGGCTGTGACAAAACTCTCTGAGCAGCAAAAAGAAATGCAACACAAGATGGCGCTGTTGTGCACAGCAGGGAAAAGATGATTTATCATCTGTTCCAGAAAAATCTTTGACTAATATTTTATGGTGATTGTGACCAAGAGGGTAGACGCAACTCTTTTACTGAGATTGTCTATGTTTAGCTTTCCTGACCTTTTAAGACAATAAAAATATTTACAGCACAAAATAACTGCATGCCCATACTGTGCATTATAGCAAGTAGTGATGGAGTAGTAGATGGATGTGAGGGTGTTTCGAGTATAGCAGTTATTTTGTCCAATAAGTCGTAGTTTACCCACCTTTTTATTTAACACATAATTGGTTTAAATATTACAAGCTAACACACTGCACAGTTTTATGATGAACATGTCTGCTGTTTCATTTGCAGTATAACAGAAGAAGCATATTGGAATCATATGATATGAAGTAAATCTGATGTTTGTAACACACACTGGAAACTTTAGCCATCTAATTAGAGTAAAAAGTAATTGAAAGTTCATGTGATCTTTGATTCTGAAGCTGCATCTCTTTATTGAAAACTGAAATACTGTATAAACATCAGTGTGCACACACAATTTTATCAGTGAAAGCTTACCTCAAAACCTGCGGCGGAACCTTTGTGTGTTGACTTGAATTTCTTGTCGGATTTATTTTCACCCGGCACCACACTAGATTGGCTCTTTAGCTTGTCAAGCTACCAATTTAATGAAAATCTAACAACACGACCTGGTGGTTTTGTTAATCCATGCCACTAAAAGATCAGTCAAACTCCACCGCCATGAAACCAGCAGTGGATGAGATGTTTCCGGAGGGCGCGGGACCTTACGTTGATCTGGATGAGGTGTGTTAGCTAACTAGCTAACTCATTAGCTTACGTATGTTAACATTAACCAACGTCAGTTAAGAGAGATGTTACAGCCTTCGCTATAACTCTTTTTGCACAACCAAAACCCTTCATAGTTAAGTGTCTGTTTGACTTTAACTGCTAAAAGTTAAGTTAATTTCCCTCTCGCTAATGTTAATTTTAAGCTAACTTGTTTCCTATTCTCGACAGAACTTGGTAACGTTGATTTAGCTGGCAACGCTAATTTATTTGCAGTGGTGCAAAGAAACTAAGTACATTTAGCTACTGTATTGTATTTACGTACAATTTTGACGTACTTGTACTTTATTGGAGCATTTCAATTTTATAACACTTTCTATCTTTACTCCACTACTACTATCAGAGGGAAATATTGAACTTTTTACTCCACTAAGTTACATTTATTAACTAATACATTTATGACATATTTTTATAGGTTAAGCTACCCAGCAGTTAATAAAATATTTAAAATTAGCCCCACCTTTACAAGCTGCTACATTAAACTGATGTACAAATTAATGCATCAATAATTATCGTCCAGTAATATATATACATTTTTCTAAAATGAGCTGTATATGCACAATGAGTACTTTAACCTTTGTATACAGCAGCAAAATTTGAAAACTGTCATTCAAAAATAAGATTTAGCAATTTCTATATTGTAGACCATCACATAAGATTACCAAGTAAATCTTTGCAGATTTATGTTTGACTAAAACTATATTATAATGACAAAACTATTTAAATAGATTGTTAGCTACAAGTCTTTCTTGGGTTACGTGTGTGCCTCTGAGCTGCATGTTTGTTCTCTGGCAGGCGGGGGGAAGCACAGGACTGCTGATGGACCTGGCTGCCAATGAAAAGGCAGTTCATTCAGACTTCTTTAATGGTAAAGGTGTCTTTATATACAAACAACTTGCCATGCCTTACCTTTGCACCTGACGAAGGAAACACTGATGTATTGTTATTGTCCTCTGAGTTAGTCCATGGTATCTGCAGACACTGAAAATACCGCTGGTCTTACCTATAAAGTAATCTATTTAAAAGAAAATATACTTAGTATATTGTATATACTTGATGGTCACAAAATAAAAGAAAACCAATATTTCTTCAAGCCAACTATTTAATGTATTGCGAGCCAAATGCCCAAAATAGACTGCCACACTAAATTATGGGTAGTGATACAACAGGGAAACACTTGAGGCAGCCCCCAAAGATAAATTATTCACTGAAATACTGCGGACTGAGTCTGCATCCAGCGTTTCAACAGTGCCTCATGTGCCTGGGGATGAGGAAGCTTATTACTCCAGTTATTGCCTCTACTGGCAGCAGTTGTGGGCCAGTAGTTGCTAATGCTAACGCCGTTGTTGCTCGCCTCGTTTGGACTACTCCTTGTAGTTAAAGTTAGCATTAGCGCTCTTTTCATCTGTCTGGACACCGTACAGTCTCGTCAAATAAGTAGCAAGGTTGGTGGTGCCCCAGGTTATTTTGTACCGTTGAATGTTCTGGATACTACAATTGCTCTATTGAGTTTCTGCTAAATTAGTTCTTCCAGACTTTGGGCTTCAGGCTGCTCAGCAGATTGTATACAATGGAGTCTGACATTTTCGTTTGGGTGGAAAATGTTTTCAGGAAGTGGATGTCTTGAAGTAGCTATTTGATTGGAGGAACTTGGCAGTAGAGGGGTGCGTCACACATCCACACACATATAAACGACCACAGAGACTAGTTAGGTATCGATTTTTGAATCTGATCTGTGGTTTTGACTCAAAAGACAGTCGCTGTATCTCTGACTTTTGTATTGATTGTCTGATAGGTGTCGATTAATCTTTTCCCCTCTAGACAGAGCCTTACAACACATGTTTGACTGTAATGATCCTCTCACAGGAATTCACAAATAGATGTGTCAATGAAAATTCATTTTTCTCCTCCAAGGAGGAGTCCGTCATCTTCAGATAGGAAATTGTCATTCAGGGCAGATTGAATCTATTAGCACATGATGTTATTTCCCCTGGGCGTCAGAGTGCCACTGGTTCCACAGAAGGGAATCTCTTTACTGGCCCCCAAAACATTCCTTGTATCCCCGCCCCCCTTTTACAAACTGTGTTTTATAATGTAGTGTGATCTCCGTCCCGAGGCGCAGCTACATCAAACGGCCACGACTTCTCGCCATATGCGTCACAGATTCCACGCAGCCTTCTCAGTGGGAGCTCTGTGGATGTGCTTTGTATGAGGCTCATTTAGGGTGGCAGGCTGTATTCACTTCTGATAGAGATATCTGTCTCCAGGCTTTCTGAAAGCAGCTCCCACTCCCCTGGCCTACATTTTAACGGGATTTTTAATGCTCATTCATTTAAACAATCAGTGACACACTGGCTCAATTCTTTCACAGTCACAAATGTAAAAAGCTGTGACAGTTTGTGTTAATTTGTCTTATTTCACACTGCGCAGAAAGATTCAGGCTACAGCGGATCGGTGGGAGAAATAACTTTAGTGTGCTGTAATTAAAGATCTAGACCTAAATGCTTTTAAGGGATTTTACAAAATGTTTATGTACGAGGCCGATATGAAACTGCAGCATACTCAAACTGTTACTGCAAGTAAAACATGATTTATTTCTATTTGGAAGTGTTTGTGTAGTTAGTATCATCTTTTAAAATACAGTATAATCTATAATTTAATAGTATCTATTTTTGCATTGACACTCAAGTTGATTTATTTGTCCTGTTCAGTTAACCAGGCTTGTCGACATGTGAAGGTTGCAAATCAAATATGGGTTTGCATTTAATAACTGTTACAGCATGTGGCCAAAAGTATGCGGACGCTCCTGTCGACATACTATTGTGTTCCTTTGGTCTGGTGCTGTGGTTTCTTTGTTCCATTTTAAGGGAAATATTAATGTTACAGTGAATGCAGCGATAGTTTAGACAACAAGTGGTAAACGTTTGTTTCAACATGACAACATTTTCTGAAAAGAACTTGACTGACCTGCACCTTTGAAAGGCCTATCCAGCTTTGAGTTTAATTAGCGCAGAAATTGGTGTATAGCGTATATGTCGGTTATTTATTAGCAGAGTGTTTGAGTCACTGACAAGTTAATTTTTTCCCTGTAAAATGTCTGGCTCAGTACATACAGTGAAAGTATTCAGACCCCTTTAAATTTTTCACTGTTTTATTGCAGCCATTTGCTAAAATCAAAAAAGTTCATTTTATTTCTCACTAATGTACACTCAGCACCCCATCTTGACAGAAAAACAGAAATGTAGAAAGTTTTGCAAATTTATAAAAAAAGAAAAACTGAAATATCACATGGTCATAAGTATTCAGACCCTTCGCTCAGTATTGAGTTGAAGCACCCTTTTGAGCTAGTACAGCCATGAGTCTTCTTGGGAATGATGCAACAAGTTTTCCACACCTGGATTTGGGGATCCTCTGCCATTCTTCTTTGCAGATCCTCTCCAGTTCCGTCAGGTT